>PVKV010033089.1:0-19101 GCA_004027835.1 Alouatta palliata
TATGGCAGATGAGTGAATAAGGCAGGTGAATATGGCAGATGAGTGAATAAGGCAGGTGAATATGGCAGATGAGTGAATACGGCAGGTAAATATGGCAGATGAGTGAATACGGTGGGTGAATATAGTAGATGAGTGAATACGGCGGGTGAGTATGGTAGATGAGTGAATATGGCAGATGAGTGAATACGGCGGGTGAATATGGCAGATGAGTGAATACGGCGGGTGAGTATGGCAGATGAGTGAATACGGCGGGTGAATATGGCAGATGAGTGGATACGGCAGGTGAATATGGCAGATGAGTGGATACGGCGGGTGAATATGGCAGACGAGTGGATACGGCGGGTGAATATGGCAGACGAGTGGATACGGCAGGTGAATATGGCAGACGAGTGAATACGGCAGGTGAATATGGCAGATGAGTGAATACGGCGGGTGAGTATGGTAGATGAGTGAATGTGGCAGGTGAATATGGCAGATGAGGCAAAACTTCATAGCCCAATTCATTCAACTTTTGAAGCATTGGTTGTGCGATGTGTGGTCAAGTGCTGTCATGGAGAAAATTTGTGCCCTGTCTGTTGGCCAATGTAGGCTGCAGGCATTGCAGTTTTTGGTGCATCTCATCAAACTGCTGAGCATTCTTCTCAGATGTCATGGTTTTACCAAAATTCACAAAGCTGTAGTAGATCAAACAGGCAGCAGAACACCAAACAGTGACTGTGACCTTTTTTAGGTGCAAGTTTGGCTTTGGGAAGTGCTTAGGACCTTCTTCTTGGCCCAGCCACTGAGCTGGTCATCATCAGTTGTCATATAAAGTCCTCTCGTCATCACATATCACTATCCGATCTGGAAATGATCCATTGTTGTTGCACAGAATAAGAGAAGACAACACTTCAAAATGACATTTTTTTTTTATTTTCGCTCAGCTCCTGAGGCACCCACTTATCAAAGCTTCTCACTCCTCCAATTTGCTTCAAAGGCCGAATGACCTGTAGAATGGTCGACGTTGAGTTCTCATGTAGTTGTAGGAGAATCAGCTTTGATGTTTGCTCCCAACTGGTCGTTGTCAACTTCCAATGGCCAGCCACTGTGTTCCTCATTTTCAAGCCTCTGGTCTCCTTTGCAAAACATCCTGAGCCACCACTGCACTGTACATTCATCAGCAGTTCCTGGGCCAAATGCATTGTTGATGCTGTAAGTTGTCTGTGCTGCTTTATCACCCATTTTGAACTTGAATCAGAACATCTCTGGAATTTGCTTTTTGTCTTGCATCATTTCCATGGTCTAAAATAAATGTATAATATACAGCAAATTAATAAGTTACTAAGAAAAGCAAGAAATGCACGAATCATGCATAACATAACCACATTTATTTAACACTGTATTCCAATAGCAAATGGCAAATTTTAACAATGCAAAAACCACAATTACTTTTGCATGACCTACCTAAATTCACACAATTTTGTTGGCTCTATATTTAGAAAAATGTATATATATATACACACACACACATACACACACACACATTATATGTAACTTTATACATAGTTTAAGTTTTAAATATCAATTAACACATTCACTTAAGATAATACGTATAGTTTTATAATTGGTTTCAATAATTTCTCTAATTTCAATAAACACGTTGACACATTAGTTTTTAGAAACTGCAATATGCTACATGAAAAGAGCACTAAATCAGAGTTGGAAAATTCATTTATAGTTTAGGCACTATAATTTCCAGTTTCATAGTCCCATACAAGTTTCAATTTCCTCTGTTAAATAAATAGAACAATTTCTACCTCATTGAATTTCTGTGATTCATATGAAGATTAAAACAGAAAAATTATGTGAAAGCATTTTTGGGACAGACTTTATTTTTTAGAGTAGTTTTAGGTCTACTCTAAAAAATTGAGGGAAAGGTACAGAGATATTTCCCATATTCTCTCTTTCCCTATGCATGCACAGTCTTTTTCACTACCAAAATTCCTCACCAGAGTGGTACATTTGTTATAATAGACAACCCTACATTAATGCACCATTATCAACTGAAGCTCATATATTACATTAGAGTTCACTCTTCATTGTACATTTTAAGGGGTTTGATAAATGTACAATGACATTTATCCACCACTATAATATCATGTAGAATAGTCTCATTACCCTAGAAATCCTTTTCCCTACCTATTCATCCCTCCCTCCCACTGAACTCTTGAAACCACTCATCTTGATACCTTCTTCATATTTTTGCTTTTTCCAGAATTTTACATAGTTGGAATCCTATAGTACATAGCCATTCAGATTGGCTTCTTTCACTAAATAATATGTAGTTAGAATTCCTCCATGTCTTTTTATGACTTCATAGCTCATTTATTTTAGCTCTGAATAATACTTCGTTGTCTGGATGTACCACAGTTTATTTTGCCACTCACCTAGCAAAAGACATCTGGGTTGCTTCCAAGTTTTGGCAATTGTGAATAAAGCTGCTACATACATCTGTCTGCAGGATTTTGTGTAGGCATAAGATTTGGACTCATTTGGGTAAATAGTAAGGAGCATAACTGCTTGGTCATATGTTAAGAGTATGTTTAGTTTTGTAAGAAAGCACCAAACTGTCTTCTAATGTAGCTGTACCAATTTGCATTCCTACCAGCAATGAATGAGAGCTCTTGTTGCTGTATATCCTAGCCAGCATGTCAAGTTACTGTTTTGGATTTTGGCCATTGTAATAGGTGTGTAATCGTATCTCATTGCTGTTTTGATTTGCAATTATTTAATGACATATGTTGTTGCATATCTTTTCATATGCTTATTTACCATCTATGTATCTTCTTTAGTGCGATCTTACACTAAATTTTTGAATTGAATTTTTCATTTTTTTGTTGTCAAAGTTTAATAGTAATTTTTACATTCTGGATAATCTTTTATCAGTTACATATTTAACAAATATTTTCTCTCAGTCTGTGGCTTGTGTTCTAATTTTCTGGACAATATCTTTCATAGAATAGAAGTTGATAATGAAATTTAGATTATCCATTTTTTCTTTCATAGATTGCGTGTTTGGTGTTTTATTTAAAAAGTCATCACCATACTGATATCATGAAGGTTTTCTCTTATGTTATCATCTAAGAGTTTTATAATTTTGCACTTTACATTTAGATCTGTGATTAAATTTTAAGTTAATTTTGGTGAAGCGTATAAAGTCTATTTCTACTTTTATTTGTTTTGTATGTGAATGTCCAGTTGTTACAGTATTTACTGAAAACCTTCATTCATTTGTATTTCTTTTGCTTTTATTGTCAAGGATCAGTTGACTATATTTATGTGGATCTATATCTTCGGCCCCTTTCACTTTGCTCCATTGATCAATTTGTTCATTGTAGTTCTAGTACCACAAGTCATGATTACTATGGCTGTATAGCAATTTTTGAAACTTACTAAAATATAACTATTACAAAAATATTTCAAAATTTTCTCTAGATTTTTTTCTTTGATCTATACGTTATTTAGGAGTGTGTTGTTCAATGTTCACTGTTATTTAGAATGTTTTTAAATCTCCAGTTGTCTTTCTTTAATTGCATTTTAGTTTATTCCTTTGTGTTCTGATAGCAGACATATTCACGCTCTATTGTCAGGCATTTACACGTTATAGATTGTTATGAATTTATGGAGAATTGGCCCATTTACCATTATGTAATGTCCCGTTTTGTTCCCGAGAATTTTCCTTGCTCCAGTGGCAGCTCTGCACAAACTTGATATAGCTAGTGCTGCTTCCTTTGGATTGGTGTTAACATGGTATATCTTTACATCTTTCTCTATCCATACACTATAATATGTATGTGCCGTATATTTAAAGTGGGTTTCTTATAGACAACATATAGTTTGGTCTTGGTGTTTGACCAACTCTGACAATCTGTCTTTTTTAATTGATATATTTAGACCATTAGTTTTAAAATGACTATCTACATAATTAGATTGATAGCTACTATTTTATCTTCCACATTTTTGTCTTTTGTGGTTTTGAGTATTTTATATTATTTTATTTCCTGTTAGCAGATCAGTTTTAGTTTTATTTATCTTTTACATTTTTAGATGGTTGCCTTTTGGTTGGAATATGTATTTATAATTAATCCAATTGTACTTTCAGCTCCACTTTCTAATAATATTATACCATATCCTGGGTAGGGTGACTACCATGTAGTAAAAAATTTTTCTATTACCTCTCTCTGAATGTTTATCAATGCTATTTTATGCATTATACCTATAGATAAGTATACATAAGCATATATTATATATACACATATATTTCCATATATATGTATGAATATATTTTTGCTATTATTATTGTGAACAAATGATTTGTTACATCAATTGAAAATAAGAAAATAAATGTTTTTATTTTACTTTCACTTATTTATTTTCCAATGTTCTTCTTTCCTTTAGGTAGGTTCTCACCTATATAATTTTTCTTTTTTGGAAGAACTTATTTTAAAACTTCTTACAAGGCAGCTCTATTGATAAAAAATTATCAGAATTTGTTTGTATGAGAAAGTCTTCATTTCTCTTTTACTTTTTAAGGGTCATTTTGCAGGATACAGAATTCCAGGTCGATGGCATTTTTTTGTTTTGCTTTTTCTTTTCTCTTTGACAACTTTTTAAATATTTCACCCCACTCTCTATTTATTGTATGGTTTCTGGAAGGAAGTAAGATGTGATTCTTGTCTGTTCTCTTTAAAGTCCCCCAATGCCCCTGAATTTTCTAGACTTTTTATTTATTTTTGATTTTCTTCAGTTTGACTACAGAAGATGCCTAGGTATAGGATTTTTTAAAATGTATCCTGCTTTGTGTTCTCTGCACTTTCTATATCTGTGTTTTGGTATCTGACATTAGTTTGGAGAAATTCGCAGGCATTATTACTTCAAATATTATTTCTTCCTTTCCCCATTTTTTTCTCTTGCTATTCCCATTATATGTATATAACACATTTTGTAACTATCTTGCAGTTCTTGTGTAGGGAGCTTTTTTTCACTCTTTTCTCTCTTTGATTTTCTAATTGGAAAGTTTTAATTGAGATATTCTTAAGCCCAGATTCTTTTATTTCTCAGCTGCATTCAGTCTACTGATGTGCTCATCAAATGTATTCTCTTTTTTGTTATAGTGCCTTTGGTCTTTAGCATCTAAAAAATACTTCTTAGAATTTCTATCTCTCTGATCATTTGTTCCTATATCCTGTCTACTTTATGCATTTAAGCATATTAATAATAGTTGTTTTAGGCTCTTGGTCTGATAATTTCAAAATCACAGACAGATCTGAGTTTGCTTCTGATGCTTGTTCCACCTCTATAAATTGTGTTTTTCTGTTTGTTTGTTTATTTGTTTGTTTTGTTTTGTTTCATGAGATGGAGTTTCATTCTTGTTGCCCAGACTGGAGTGCAATGGCAGGATCTCAGCTCACTGCAACTTCCTGGGTTCAAGTGATTATCCTGCCTCAGCGTCCCAAGTAGCTGGGATTTCAGGCATGTGCCACAATACTTGGCTAATTTCGTATTTTAGTAGAGACAGGGTTTCACCATGTTGGCCAGGCTGGTCTTGAATTCTTGACCTCAGGTGATCCACCCGCCGTGTCCTCCCAAAGTGCTGGGATGAAGTGAGCCACGATACCCAGCTGTACTGTGTTGTTTGTTTTGTTTTGTTTGCCTTTTAGTATGACTTGTAATTTTTTTTTTTTAGTAAGGTCTTGCAGTTACTAGGCTGGAGTGCTGTGGCATGATCATTGTTCACTGCAGCCTCAAACTCCTGGGCACAAGCCATACTCCTTCCTCAGCTGCCAAGTAGCTAGGACTACAGGTGCATGCTGCCACTACTGCCCTTTTTCTGTTTCTGTGTCTGTGTCTTGTAATTTTGTCTTCACAGCTGAACATATGCACTGAGTAAGAAGATTTGTATTAAATAGGCTTCAGTAATGTGGTGGCAAAGGGTAAGAAAAGGGAAAGCATTCTGTGGTTCCATGATTAGATCTGACCTCTGAGCTGTGTACTTTACAAGTGTTACCCAATCCTCCCATTCCACTTTAGGTGGAGTAGACTGGCTAGAGTGGCTTGGAGTAGAATATTTCTCTTCCCCCAGATCTACTGGGCTCTGGAACAAAGATTTCAATAGTTTTAGACTCTGTTAAAAGAAAACCTCTTGAACACAGGCCTCGTTAAAAAGAATAGAATGTTCTGCAATATTTCAAAATGATTCTTTTTCCCTACTCTCTACTGGAAACGTAAGGAAATTTTTCCATAATATTTACTGTGAGAATCTGGCGAAGTTTCTGGAGGTAACACTCACAAATGTAGGGGGCACCTCTGATTTGGTTGCCTGGGCATATTTGGTTCTCAGAGTTGTCCACAATGAGCCTTCAGCAACTCGTCAGTTCCAGTTCAGGTTTTTCTGCTCCAGTACTGGTTCTCACAACTTTTCTGTTGGTGAGTTTCTTCTCCAATATGTTGTAATTCTTGTGTATTCCGTGGGAGCTTTGTATTTTCCCATCTCTTCAATTGTGAGGTAGTTGTTTTTCCTGCCACTTCACTTCTCTAGTTCAGAGAAGGTGCTGAATTTTTAGTTGTGGAGTTTTTCACTTGTTAGGACAGAGTGGTTACTTCTTAGCTTCTTACATGCTGAACAGAAAACCACTGTGAAAGCATTTTTAATGTGTGAATGTGTACCTGAGAGCTATTATCATTTAGCTCATTAAGGAAACCTTTTTTTTTTCTCTGTGTTTGCTATTTTGCTGCTCAGAAAGGTTCAGTTTTAGGGAAGATTTTGTAGTTATTGAGGCCACTGTTAAATTTAATGAATATTGTTTTTTGTCTCATATACCTTGCAAGATTTCTATGTATAAAAACACACCTAGGTCAAAATATGATAAAGAAATTGGAAATTTCATCCCTTTCCTTAGTTTCATAAAATGAAAACAAGATGAACATTGTATTAGGGTGTTCAGAATGGTCCTTAATATATTTTATCCACAAGTATTTATAATTTTTCATTCAATGAAAATTTGTGCTTAACGAACCTAAGTTAGAGACAGAAAATTGTTTTCTTGGATTCTCCCTTTCTCAGGTACCCATGGATAGGAATCGATCTTTAAAATAACAAGAGTAATGATTTAAAAAATTATTTTTTTCTCACATGCTTCATAGCTTCATACCGTTCATTAAATTACATATTTGATAACCATAAAATGTTGTCTTCACAGTTTACCCTGATTAGCTAAATAATAAAATCACTATTGAAAAAACTTAAAATATTTTTTCTTATGTAACAACACCAAGGTGTTTTTATGACACAACATAAGTCCCTTTTGACTATTTGTGTTTGTTCCTTGAAATATTTTTGTAGCCTTCTGTTGGCAGTATGTCAAAATAAAATCTAGGTTGTAGGTTTAGATTTTGAGGTTGACAATGACATCTTTGAAAATAATTTAAAAAACTATTGGTCATGATTTCTTCCTTAGCTATGAAACCATTCCAGGACAAAAGCCAGATAAATCAGGGACCCACAGGGAGAAAATCAATAGTAATGACATTAGAGAAAGTACTTTTGGGAAGCAACATAAAAACAATAAGCTCTGATTAATTTGAAAAATTTCTACAAGTAGGCTTTTAAGGACAGTAAGTCCTTCCTGACATTTCTGTGTTACATCAGCCTTAAAATAATATGCCACAATTTTAGATCATTGTACATTTCACAGGGCCTAAGAAGTGAGAGTATCACCATTATTCTCTCTCTCTGTCACACAGACACACACACACACACACACACACACACACGCGTATACATTATGTATAAAAATATCTGTCTAAGTCTATACCACCTTTTTTCCCCCTTGGAGAAAACCACTGGCTGTCTTAATAAAACCAAACTGAAAGCCTCGAAGTTTGACTGGTCATACAGGGTCCAGGCTCTATACCTAACATATCTGTACTGTCCAATTCACTGTTCTGTGATGATGGAAATATGAGATATCTAAGTTGTTCAATAATGTAGTCACTAGCTCCATGTGCCTACTGAGTATGTGGAATGTGATCAGAATGATTAAGTAATACAATTTTAAATTTTCTTTAATTACGTTCATTAAAATTAAAATTTATGTAGCCACATGTGATGAGTAGTCACTATACTGTCAGAATAGAATATAGACTCCAGACTTCTATTCCTTATGATTTCTCCCAGAAAGAGTTCCTGCCTTATTGCTCCATCACAGTGGTACTTAAGTCTGGCTCCATATTATGTTATTCTGGGGATGTTAAAAATATCAAATTTTGGCAAGAACAAACCAGCAATCCCAAGAAAATCCACAGACCCTCTGAAGGAAAGACTGCTCTTTCAGGACCTGGCAGACACCCCAAAGACTGTTAGTGCCCCAACTGCAGAAGTGGGGAAGGGAGATCCTTCTGTCTCAGGAGAAGTTTCCCACCTTATCTGGAGCTGAGTCAATTTAGAGTGCCGAGTGAAATACGGGGGTAGAGGAAGCAGCGGGTAGACCCTAGGAGCTCACTGGGACCCCAAGTAGACCATTCCTGCCTGGCACCACAGGGATGCTTTGGGAGGGCAGCCAGAGGAGCAGGGGGAAATGCCACAGGGAGAAGGAGGTCTCCAGCTGGACTTAGTAACAATTTGAACCATGCAAGAAGCCTCCTGGCCAGAACTCAAGGGAAGGCGTAAATCCAGTGTACAGACTACACAGGTAGGGGAAGAACCAAGCACTTTTATTTCACAGATGGGAAGCACGTAGCCTGAGGCAAGTTATCAAGCCCTGCTCACCCACTGCCTGGAAACAGACTTGGGGCTGTTAGCAGGACAAAATGGGAGTGAGACCGGCCCTTCAATTTATGAGGGAACTGGGTGAGGCCTGTGACTGCTCATTTTCCCCAACTTTCCTGACAAACTGCATGACTCAGCAGAAGTAACCATAATCCTCCAAGGTAGCCACAGCAAGACCCATCCAAGGAGAGTCTGAGCTCAGACATGCATAGCCTGGCCCCACCTGATGGGACCTCCCTATTCACCCTGGTAACTGAAGACAAAGGGTATATAATCTTGGGAGTTTTTGGGCCCTGCCCACCACTGGTTCCTCTCTATACTACCACAGCTAATGCTTTCTGGAAAGTGCCACCTCTCAGCAAGAGGGGAGCAAGCACAAAAATAGAGCATTAAACCACCAAAGCTAAGAGCCATCACAGAGTTCATTTAATCCCCCTGCTCCCTCTGCCAGAACAGGTGCTGGTATCCATGGCTGAGAGACCCATACACAATTCACATCACAGGACTCTACGCAAACAATTCCCAGTACCATCCCAGAGCCTAGTAGATTTACTGGGTGGCTAGAATCAGAAGACAGACAACAATCACTGCAGCTCAGGTCACAGGAAGCCACATCCATAGGAAAATGGAGAGAGTGCTACTTCAGGGAAACACCCCATGGGACAAAAAAATCTGAACAACTACCTTCGGCCCTAGACCTTCCCTTTGACAGAGCCCACTCAAATGAGAAGGAACCAGAAAACCAACCAAGGTAATATGACAAAACAAGGCTCCTTAACACCCTAAAAAATCACACTTTCACCAGCAATGGATTCAAACCAAGAAGAAATCCCTGAATTACCTGCAAAAGAATTCAGGAGGTTAGTTATTAAGCTAATCAGGGAGGCACTACAGAAAGCTGGAACCCAATTCAAATAATAATAATACAAAAAGTGAAAGGAGAAATATTCAAGGAAATAGATAGCATAAGTAAAAAAACAATTGAAACTTCAGGATACAATGGACACACTTATAGAAATGCAAAATGCTCTGCAAAGTTTCAGTAATAAAATTGAACAAGTAGAAAAAAGAAATTCAAAGCTTGAAGACAAGGTCTTTGACTTAACACAATTCAACAAAGACAAAGAAATATGAATAAAGCGTTCAAGAAGTCTGGGGTTATGTTAAACAACCAATCCAAAAAATAATGGTGTTCCTGAGGAAGAAGAGAAATCTAAAAGTTTGGAAAACATATTTGGGGGAATAACTGAGGAAAAGTTTCTTGGCCTTGCTAGAGACCTACACACCCATATGCAAGAGGCACAAAGAACACCAGGGAAATTCATCAAAATTCATCGCCTAGGCACATTGTCATAAGGTTATCAAAAGTTAAGATAAAGGAAAGAATCCTAAAAGCTATGAGGAAAAAACACCAGGTAACCTGTAAAGGAAAATCTATCAGATTAACAGTAGATTTCTCACCACAAACCTAGTGAGAAATCTTCAGCCTCCTCAGATAAAACTATTATTAGCCAAGAATTTTGAATCCAGCAAAACTAAGCATCATATGTGAGAGAAAGATAAGTCATTTTCAAACAAAGAAATGCTGAGAGAATTTGCCACTATCAAGCCACCACCATAAGAACTGCTAAAAAGAGCTCTAAATCTTGAAACAAATCCTGGAAACACATCAAAACAGAATCTCTCTAAAACATAAATCACACAGGACCTATAAAACAAAAATACAAATTAAAAAGCAAAATCAAAACAAAACAATCGAACAAGAAAACCAAGGTAAACAGGCAACAATTAGCATGAAGAATGCAGTGGTTCCTTACATCTCAATAATTATATTGAATGTAAATGGCTTAAATCCTCCCCATAAATGATAAGGAATGAAAACACGGCATACCAGAATCTCTGGGACACATTTCAAGTAGTGTCTCGAGGGAAATTTATACCACTAAATGCCCACATGAGAAGTGAGGAAAGATGTAAAATTGACACCCTAACGTCACTATTAGAAGAACTGGAGGAGCAAGATCAAATTCAAAAGCTAGTAGAAGATAAGAAATAACTAATATCAGAGCAGAATTGAAGGAGACAGAGATACAAAAAAAAACCTTCAAAAAATTAATAAACCCAGGAGCAGTTTTTTGAAAAGATCAACAAAATGGACAGACTGCTAGCCAAACTAATATAAAAGACAAGAGAGAAGAATCAAATAGATGTAATAAAAATTGATAAAGAGGATATCACCACTGATTCCAAAAAAATACAAACTACCATCAGAGATTACTACAAACATCTCTATGCATATAAACCAGTAAACATAGAAGAAATGGATAAATTCCTGGACATTTACACCCTCCCAAGACTAAACCAGGAAGAAATTCAAACCCTGAATAGACCAATAACAAGGTCTTCTGAAGTTGAAGCAGGAATTAATAGCCTACCAACCAAAAAACGTCCAGGACCAGATGGGTTCACAGCTAAATTCTACCAGACGTAAAAAAGGAGCCGATACCATTCCTTCTGAAACAATTCCAAACCGTACAAAAAGGGAAAATCCTCCCTAATTCATTTTATGAGACCAACATCATTCTGATACCAAAACCTGGCAGAGGCACAACTAAAAAAGAAAATTTTAGGCCAATATCCATGATGAATATTGATGTGAAAATCCTCAACAAAATACCAGCAAACCAAATCCAACAGCACATCAAAAAGCTTATCCATCATGATCAAGTGGCTTCATCCCTGCGATACAAGGCTGGTTCAGAAGACACAAATCTATAAACATAATCCATCACATAAACAAAACCAAAGACAAAAACCACATGATTATCTCAATAGATGCAGAGAAGACCTTCAACAAAATTCAACAGCCTTTTATGCTAAAAAATTTCAATAAACTAGGTATCGATGGAATGTATCTCAAAATAATGAAAGCTATTTATGACAAACCGACAGTCAATATCGTACTGAATGAGCAAAAACTGGAAGCATTCCCTTTGAAAACTGATGCTAGACAACAATGCCCTCTCTCACCACTCCTATTCAATATAGTATTGGAAGTTCTAGCCAGAGCAATCAGTCAAGAAAAGGAAATAAAAGGTATTCAATTAGGAAAAGAGGAAGTCAAATTGTCTCTATTTGCAGATGACAAGATTGTATATTTAGAAGACCCCATCGTCTCAGTCCAAAATCTCCTTAAGCTGATAAGCAACTTCAGCAAAGTCTCAGGATACAAAATCAACGTGCAAAAATCACAAGCATTCATATACAGCAATAATAGACGAGAGAGCCAAATCATGAGCGAACTCCCATTCACAATTGCTACAAACAGAATAAAATACTTAGGAATACAACTAACAAAAGAGGTAAAGGACTTCTTCAAGGAGAACTACAAACCACTGTTCAAGGAAATAAGAGGGGACACAAACAGATGGAAAAACTTTCCATGCTCATGGTTAGGAAGAATTAATATGAAAATGGCCATACTGCCCAAAGTAATGTATAGATTCAATGCTATCCCAATCAAACTACTACGGACTTTCCTCACAGAATTGGCAAAAAACACCTTAAACTTCATATGGAACTAAGAAAGAGTCCACATAGACAAGAAAATCCTAAGAGGGGGGAGAAAAAAGAAAAAAAAAAAAACAAAGCTGGAGGCATCACACTACCTGACTTCGAACTATACCACAATGCCACAGTAATCAAAACAGCATAGTACTGGTACCAAAGCAGAGACACAGAGCAATGGAACAGAACAGAGGCCTCGGAGGCAATGCCACACGTCTACAACCATCTGATTTTTGACAAACCTGACAAAAACAAGCAAAGGGGAAAGGATTCCCTTTTTTAATAAATGGTGTTGGGAAAACTGGCTAGCCAAATGCAGAAAGCCAAAACTGGATCCCTTCTTTGCAACTTATACAAAAATTAATTCCAGATGATTAAAGATTTGATCATAGGACCTAACACCATAAAAATCCTAGAAGAAAACTTAGGCAGTATTATTAAGGACATAGACATAGACAAGGACTTCATGACTAAAACACCAAAAGCAATGGCAACAAAAGCCAAAATAGACAAACGGGATTGAATTAAACTTAAGAGTTTTTGCACAGCAAAAACAAACAAACAAACAAACAACAACAACAACAACAAAAAAAAAACAATCATTAAAGTGACCTGCAACCAATAGAATGGGAAAAAATTTTTGCAAGCTACCCATCTGACACAGGGCTAATAATCTACAAAGAACGTAAACAAATTTACAAGAAAAAAGCAAACAACCCCATCAAAAAGTGGGCAAAGGATATGAACAGACACTTCAAAAGAAGACATTTATTCAGCCAACAAACATGTGAAAAAAAGGTCATTATCACTGGTCATCAGAGAAATGCTAATCAAAACCACATTGAGATATCATCTCATGCCCATTAAAATGGTGATCATTAAAAAATCAGTAGACAACAGATGCTGGAGAGGATATGGAGAAATAGAAACACTTTTACACTGTTGGTGGGAATATAAATTAGTTCAACCATTGTGGAAGACAATGTGGCAATTCCTCAAGGATCTAGAACTAGAAATATCATTTGACACAGCAATCACATTATTGGATATATACCCAAAGGATAATAATACATTCTATTATAAAGATACATGCATGCATATTTTTATTGTGGCACTGTTTACAATACAAAGACTTGGAACCAACCCAAATGCCCATCAAAGATAGACTGAATAAAGAAAATGTGGCATATATACACCATGGAATAGTATGCAGCCATAAAAAAGGATGAGTTCATGTCCTTTGCAGGGACATGGATGAAGTTGGAAATCATCATTCTCAGCAAACTGACACAAGAAGAGAAAACAAACACCGCATGTTCTCACTCGTAAGTGGGTGTTAAACAATCAGAACACATTGACACAGGGAGGAGAACATCACACACAGGGGCTCTTTGGGGAGTGCGGGAGCTATGGGAGGGATAGCAAGGGGTAGGGGAATAGGGGAGGGATAACATTAGGAGAAATACCTAATGTAGATGATGGGGGGATGGATGCAGCTAACCACCAAGGCACATGTATACCCATGTAACAATCCTGTAAGTTCTGCACAGCACATGTACCCCAGAACTTCAAGTATAATAAAAAAAGAAAAATAAATAACAAATAAATAAATAAAAATTGTTGAAGAGATTAATAAAAAATAAAAATAAACAAAGTTTATAAACGGAAGAAGAATAAAGTTTTTTTCAAATTTGCATCCTAGCTTGTCAGATTGGTTCAATAAAATGACTATATATTAGCTACAGAACTTCAGAATGGACAATAACTCACCAACCAACTCTCCACTTCCTTCAGGAGACTCACCTAACACATAAGGACTCACATAAAGTAAAGGGGTGGAAAAAAGCATTTAATGCAAATGGACACCAAAAGTGAGCAGGGGTAGTTATTCTTATGTCAGACTAAACAGACTTTAAGACAACAGCAGTTAAAAGACACAAAGAAGAACGTTATATAATGGTAAAAGGCCTGTGCAACAGGAAAACACCACAATTCTAAATATATGTGCACCTAACACTGGAGCTCCCAAATACATAAAACAATTACTAGTAGACCTAAGAAATGAGATAGACGGCAACACAATAATAATAGGGGACTTCAATACTCCACTGTCCGCACTACACAGGTCATCAAGACAGAAAGGCAACAAAGAAACAATGGATTTAAACTATACTTTGTAACAAATTGACTTAACAGACGTATACAGAACATTTCATCCAACAACAGCAGAATATGCATTGTATTCAACATCACGTGGAACTTTCTCCAAGATAAATAATATGATAGGCCATAAAGCAAGCCTCAGTAAACTTAAGAAAACTGAAATTATATCAAGCATTCTCTCAGATCATGATGGAATAAAAGTGGAAATCAACTCTAAAAGGAACCTTCAAAACCATGCAAATTCATGGAAATTAAACAACCTTCTGCTGAATGTGCATTGGGTCAAACATAAAATAAAGATGGATATCAAAAAATTTTTTGAGCTAAACGACAATGATAACACAACTTATCAAAACCTCTGGGATACAGCAAAGCCAACGCTAATAGGAAAGTTCATAATGCCTACATTAAAAAGACTAAAAGAGCACAAACTGACATTCTAAGGCCACACCTCAAGGTATTAGAGAAACAAGAACAAACCAAACCAAAACCCAGCAGAAGAAAGGAGATAACCAAGATCACTAAATGAAATTACCACAAAAAAATTACCACAAAAAAATACAAAAGATAAATAAAAGGTAAATGACACACAAAACCTGGTTTTTTGTAAAGACAAATAAAATTGATAGACTATTAGCAAGATTAACCAAGAATAGAAGAGAGAATATACAAATAATTCATTAAGAAATGAAACAGGAGATATTACAACTCACTGAAATACAAAAGATTATTCAAGACTACTATGAACACCTTTATTCTCATAAATTAGATAACTTAGAAGAGCTTAATAAAATCCCAGAAAAAAGAGAACCCTCCTAGCTTACATCAGGAAGAATTAGACACCCTGAACAGACCAATAAAAAACAGTGAGATTAAAATGGAAATTAAAAAATTACCAACAACAAAAAAAAAGTCCAGGACTAGACAGATTCAAAGCAGAATTCTACCATTCAAAGAGTTAGTACCAATACTTTTTATACTATTTCAGAGGATAGAGAAAGAGAGAACTCTCCCTAATTCATTCTACGAAGTCAGCAACACCATAATACCAAAACCAGGAAAGGACATAACCAAAAAAGAAAACTAAAGACCAATATCCTTGATGAATAAAAATGCTAAAATCCTTGACAAAATACTATCTAACTGAATCCAACAACATATCAAAAAGATAATTCACTATGATCAAGCGTTTTTTACACCAGGGATGCAGGGATGGTTTCACATGCACAAGTCAATAAATGTGATATGCCACATAAACAGAATAAAAAACAAAAATCATATGATCATCTCAATAGCTGCAGAAAAAGCATTCAACAAAATCCAGCACTTCTTTATGATTAAAACTCTCATCAAAATCAGCATACAAGAGACATACTTCAATATAATAAAAGCCATCTATGACAAACCCATAGCTAAAATAATACTGAATGGGGAAAAATTGAGAGCATTCCCTCTGAGAACTGAAAGAAGACAAGGATGCCCACTCTCACCACTCCTCTTCAACATAGTACCGGAAGTCCTAGCCAGAGCAATCAGACAAGAGAACGAAAGAAAGAGCGTTGAAATCAGTAAAGAGGAAGACAAACTGTCGCTGTTTGCTGACAATATCACCACTGAGTTTGAAAACCCTAAAGATTCCTCCAGACAGCTCCTAGAACTGATAAAATAATTCATCAAAGTTTCTAGATACAAGATTAATGTACACAAAGCAGTAGCTCTTCTATAAATCAACAGCGACCAAGCAGATAATCAAATCAAAAACTCAACCGCTTTTACAATAGCTGTGAAAATAAAATAAAATACTTGGGAATATACCTAACCAATGAGGCAAAAGACCTGTACAAGGAAAACTACAAAACACTGTTGAAAGAAATCATAGATGATACAAACAAATCAAAACACAGCCCATGCTCATGGATGGGTGGAATCAATTTTGCAAAAATGACCATACTGCCAAAAGCAATCTGCAAATTCAATGCAATCCCCAACAAAATAGCATCATCATTCTTCACAAAGTTAGAGAAAAAAATCCTAAAATTCATATAGAACCAAAAAAGAGCTTGCATAACCAAAGCAAGACTAAGCAAAGGAACAAATCTGGAGGCATCACACTACCTGATTTTAAACTATACTATAAGGCAATAGTCACCAAAACAATGTGGTACTGATGTAAAACTAGGCACATAGACCAATGGAACAAAATAAAGAACTCAGAAGCAAACCCAAATACCTACAGCCAACTGATCTTTAACAAAGAAAGCAAAAACATAAAGTAGAGTAAGGACACCCTTTTCAATAAATGGTGCTGGGATAATTGGCTAATCACATGTAGGAGAATAAACCTGGATCCTCATCTCTTACCCTATGTAAAAATCAAGACAGATGCATTAAAGACTTAAATCTAAGACCTGAAACTGTAAAAATTTAGTAGGTAACATTGGAAAAACCCTTCTAGATGTCAGCTTAGGCAAGGATTTTATGACCAAGAACCCAAAAGCAAATGCAATAAAAACAAAGATAAATAGTTGGGACTTAGTTAAAATAAAAAGCTTTTGCATGGCCAAAGGAACAGTCAGCAGAGCAAAAAGACAACCCACAGAGCGGGAGAAAATCTTCATAATCTATACATCTGACAAAGGACAGATATCCAGAATCTACAATGAACTTAAACAAATCAGTAAGAAAAAAACAATCCCATCAAAAAGTGGGCTAAGGACATGAATAGATAAATCTCAAAAGAAGATATACAAATGGCCAACGAACATTGAAAAAGGCTCACCGTCACTAATGATCAGGCAAATGCAAATCTAAACTACAATGTGATACCACTTTACTCCTGCAAGAATGGCCGTAATCAAAAAATCGAAAACCAGTAGATATTGGTGTGGATGCAGTGAGCAGGAAGCACTTCTACACTGCCGGTGGGATATAAACTAGTGCAGCCACTATAAAAAACAATGTGGAGACTCCTTAACTAAAAGTAGAACTACCATTTGATCCCGCAATTCTACTACCAGGTGTCTATCCAGAAAAAAAAGAAGTCATTATATGAAAAAGATACTTACACAAACATGTTTATAGCATCACAATTTGAAATTGCAAAATTGTGGAACCAACTCAAATGATGTGCATTAGTCAATGAGTGAATAAAGAAACTGTGATTGATACATATATGTGTGTGTATATATATATATATATGAATACAACTCAGCCAGAAAAGGAATGCATTAATAGCAACAGTTGTAGTGACTGGATGAGATTGGAGACTATTATTCTAAGTGAAGTAACTCAGGAATAGAAAACCAAACATCCTATGTTCTCACTGGTATGTGGGAGCTAAGCTATGAGGACACAAAGGTAAAAGAATAACACAATGGACTTTGGGACTTGCAGGGAAGGGTGGCAAGGGGACTAGGATAAAAGACTACAAATAGCGTGCAGTGTATACTGCTCAGTGATGGGTGCACCAAAGCTCACATATCACCACTCAAGAACTTAGTCACGTAATCAAATACTACCTGTATCCTAATAACTTATGGAAAAATAAAAAACAAGAAAGAGGATACATTTATAAAAGCAAAAACATCAAAAAGTAAAAATAGCAACTCTTTAACATTGAATGGAGGTTAAGCATAATTGCTACAGGATAAGTATGGATTCACAAATCTTTCCTTGTCTCTATTAGTACAGATATAACCATTTATACTGGGAGTTATCCATGGCTGTGTCATAACAGGATGAGAGTAGGTCCAGAGGATGCACATGTTGAGGCTCAGGAAACAAAACCCCAAAGCATAATGCTTTGGCATGCTGAGGACTTTGACTTAAGAAAATCCAAAGGCCTTGGAAGCTGCCTCAAAATGAAGGTCTCTCATCTTCCCTTGTTTCTTCCCTGTCCCAAGCATAGGGAGGGACTCTTTCTGAAGTTCCCTTATTTGACTGAGGAAAGTTTTTCCAAAAGAAACTCAATTGCCTACAATCACCTGTCTAAAGTTTTATTAACCACGGAGAATAATCACCAAAGAAGAAACTAAGGATGGTCACAGCACCCACGTGGGTAGACTTTTCATCTATTATTTTATGGTCTTTTACCTGAAAGATATTTTATAATGAAACAATGTTATGACCAGTACAGTTTTGCTTCTTACTTTACCCAAATTTGTTGCTACCTCACTTAGAGACCAGAGGAACGTTGCCCCAAGCTATTGTGGGTTTTGTGAGTCCATTTATTTCTCCTAAAAATCGTTTACTCTTCCTCAAAAATTGCCTGTATCTCCCATTTCCCACTACCTTATGATGGGATATTTAAGCTTCAATCATCTAGCTCTTCTTTGAGTTTTTTTTTTTTTTTTTTTTTTTTTTTTTTTTTTTTTTTTTTTTTTTTTTTTTTTTTGGAGACGGAGTTTCGCTCTTGTTACCCAGGCTGGAGTGCAATGGCGCGACCTCGGCTCATCGCAACCTCCGCCTCCTGGGTTCAAGCAATTCTCCTGCCTCAGCCTCCCGAGTAGCTGGGACTACAGGCACGTGCCACCATGCCCAGCTAATTTTTGTATTTTTAGTAGAGA
>PVKV010033090.1:0-19070 GCA_004027835.1 Alouatta palliata
AAGCAATTCTCCTGCCTCAGCCTCCCGAGTAGCTGGGACTACAGGCACATGCCACCATGTCCAGCTAATTTTTGTATTTTTAGTAGAGACGGGGTTTCACCATGTTGACCAGGATGGTCTCGATCTCTTGACCTCGTGATCCACCCGCCTCGGCCTCCCAAAGTGCTGGGATTACAGGCGTGAGCCACCGCGCCCGGCCTCTGTCTTTTTTTTTTTAAGATGGAGTCTCTCTCTGTCACCCAGGCTGGAGTGCAATGGCATGATCTCGGCTCACTGCAACCTCTGCCTCCCGGGTTCAAGTGATTCTCCTGCCTCAGCCTCCCGAGTAGCTGGGATTACAGGCGCCAGCCACCATGCCCAGCTAATTTTTGTATTTTTAGTAGAGACAGGGTTTCACCATGTTGTCCAGGCTGGTCTCAAACTCTTGACCTCAAGTGATCTGCCCACCTTAGCCTCCTAAAGTTCTGTGATTATAGGTGTGAGCCACTATGCCCAGCCAGAAATAAAATGCTATTAAGAAAATCATAAGGAAGGGAAAATGTATTGACTATTCATTAAGTGGAACTGGATCATCATAAAGGTCTTTATCCTCATTGCCTTCAAGTTGAGTAAGCTGAGGAAGAGGAGAAGGAAGAGGAGGGCTTGGTCTTGCTGTCTCAGGAGTGGCAGAGGCAGAAGAAAATCTGTGCATAAGTGGACCTACACAGTTCAAAACTGTGTTTGTGAGGGGTCAACTGTATTTAACAAACGGGTTATTTATGAAAGAAAGATCCACATCTGGGCTTCTGGAATCTGAGTACCAAGTGTGATATGAAGAGTACCCCTTCCCACTGTGGGGCCATGGGGGGGTGATTTACACAAGCATAAGGCTCTCTACCCAGCTCTGTCTCCCTCCTACCTTCTTGGCCAGCTGTCCACAGTCACCAGCTGGGGCCTCAGCAGCTGCCAGATCCTTCTTCCGGAAATCAAAGCAGCTTTCAAGAAATAGACTTGGAGCTGTAACAAGTCTTCAGCATAAAGCCTACATTTCAAACACATAATTGTCTCCCCATTCTCCTACCAGATTGCTTCTGTGATCAACTCCGCCTTGGACCTGTACTTCCCGGAGGGCTGTGGCGTGGACATCCTTGCTGAGCTGGGGCGCTACTATGTGACCTCGGCCTTCACTGTGGCAGTCAGCATCATTGCCAAGAAGGATGTTCTTCTGGACCAGCCTGGCAGGGAGGGTAGGTGCCAGGTGGGCAGTGGAGCCCTGTTCTCCCCTGAAGTTGGGGACGGTGGTTGGCTCAGCAGGATCTGGTTTTAGATCCAGTGGCAGAGGATGGGGGATCTGGAGAATGGGTTCTTGCTTTAGGGAAAATTACAGTCAGGTCACCCCACCTCAAGATGTGTATTTAGCATCTTTTTTCCTAGGCATGTTCACATTTTGTGAAGATTGAGAGCAAAACAACCTTAGGGAGAATAGATACTCTATGGACCCCATTTTACAGATGAGGAAACTGAGAGCCAGAGAGAATACAAGTGAATTGCTTAATAGCTAGTAAGAGCCTGCATTTGACCCCATGTCTGTCTCCTCTCCAAAGTACAGGCTCCTACTCACCCTACTGCTTCTCATAATGTAATGAAAATAATTAATGACAGCTTATATGTGTTTGAGTCCACTTTAGAGTTGACAACATAGGCAGGGGGAGGCTGAGTCATTAGCCCAAGGTCACATGGCTGATAAGGGGCAGTGCTGGGATTGAAGTTCAGATTAGGCTGACTCAGAGCTTCTGGGCCCCCACATCACCAACATCAGTGCTCTTCCCTGCCCTTCCAGATAAGTCCGGGACAGCCGCCTGTGGTTAACAGCTGTCAGGGACTCTGATCTTGAGGCTTTGCCCTCTGCTCTGGGAACCTCAGGCGGGAAAGCCTCAGGACTGTGCACTCTTCCCCAGAGAGAATTCATGTGGAAGGGTGGTGGGCTCCAGGTAGAATGCCCTGTTTACATACGTGGCATTCTTCTGGCTTCATTTATAGACCTGGGGGGTTGTCCCATCTAATCCGACCAAGAGATCTGGCCTCTCATTCTGGCTCATCCACTGCCCTATCATGTGCTCCTGAGCAAGTGTCTTAACCTTTTGGGGCCTTGAGTTTGGGTGGGCTGTTCTTCCTTTCCTGGGGCATCTAGGGGCTCAGAGGAAGGCAGGGGAGTGCGTCCTGGGCAGGGTTGCTTGGCTGCAAGGGTGAGTGTTACCAACACAGGAGTGAACCCATGTCGTTGGGAGGATGGCCACTGGTGGTTTTTGTGGCAGGCCCCACCTCATGGTTGAGAAATGTGCAGCCATTTTGCTTCCTTGCGGAGCCCACTGCTGTGCCGGCCCCACTACCACCCCCCTCACATTGCTATTTGTGCTGCCCCTGACCCCTCCCCTCCTGCAGAGGAAAACGGTTCCGCCCCCAAGACTATCGTGTACCACCTTGATGAGGGCGTGTATGGGATCTTCAACTCAGTCTTGTTTGACAACATCTGCCCTACCCCCATCCTGCAGAAGGTAAGCTTACCCCATGTGGGCGTGTTTTCAATTTTGTGTGTTATTTCAATAACGTTGTGTTTTTATCTAATTTTTAAAAAGTCAAACATATTTATTGTCGATAAGAAACAATAAGGATGACAGTTATCACCCACAATCCTACCACAGAGAGAACGACTCTTTGAACATTATATATTTAAAAAGCTGTGGCTGGGCACGGTGGCTCACACCTGTGATCCCAGCACTTTGGGAGGCCGAGGTGGGTGGATCATCTGAGGTCAGGAGTTCGAGACCAGCCTGACCAACATGGTGAAACCCCATCTCTGCTAAAAATAGAAAATTAGCCGGGCATGGTGGCACATGCCTGTAATCCCAGCTACTCAGGAGGCTGAGGCAGGAGAACCACTTGAACCCGGGAGGCAGAGGTTGCAGTGAGCTGAGATTGTGCCATTGCACTCCAGCCTGGGCAACAGAGCAAAACTCCTTCTTAAAAGAAAAAAAAAAGAAAAGAAAAAAAGCCTTATACTTTTTTCATGATGTTGGAATCATATTGTTTTGTGACCGCTTTTTCCATTTATATGGGGTGTAGTTCTTTCTGTGCCATTAACTGATCTTTGACAACATGCTTTTTGATGACTATATAGTATTTTAAGCAATCTAACTCTAGTGGTTGGACACTTCGTTTCCTCTTTTTGAGCATTGTGAATATATGTTGAGGTTACAGCTCTGGGGTAAATTCCTGGAAGTAGAAACAGTTCATCAACAGTGGGTTTTCCTATATTAACAGGGGAACAGGAATACATAAAACATTCCTCCCAGCCTGTGGAACCCAGCCCAGGGCCTCTAGCACCTTTAATGGGCATCTTTGAAAGGAGAAAGAAAACCAGACATCATTGTATCTTCCCCTCTCCATTGTATCTTCTCATCTCTCTCTCTCTTTTTTTTTTTTTTTTTGAGATGGAACCTCTCTCCTACACCTGGGCTGGAGTGATACCATCTCAGCTCACTGCAATCTCCACCTCCTGGGTTCAATTGATTCTCCTGCCTCAGCCTCCTAAGTAGGTGGGACTATAGGCGTCCGCCACCATGCACGGCTAATTTTTGTATTTTTAGTAGAGGTAGGGTTTCACCATGTTGTCCAGGCTGGTCTCGAACTCCTGACCTCAAATCATCCACCCACCTCGGTCTCCCAAAGTGCTGGGATTAAAACACGAGGCACCATGCCCAGCCTCTT
The DNA here is from genome assembly GCA_004027835.1 of Alouatta palliata. Classification (NCBI taxonomy): domain Eukaryota; kingdom Metazoa; phylum Chordata; class Mammalia; order Primates; family Atelidae; genus Alouatta; species Alouatta palliata. The sequence goes on from PVKV010033090.1 coordinate 3,748, forward strand.
TCTATCTCTTGACCTTTGTGCAGCCCCTCCTCCTGGCAGGAAACTTTCCTTATATGCCTGGAAGTGCCTAACTAGCACTCAATATGTTTTTCCTTCCCTTCCCATCCTATCCAGTTTTTCAAGACTCAATTAGAGGGGTCTTGAAAATCAACTTCACTTTGTGGCTTTTCCTGCCCATTATCCCTCTGTCAGCCTAGGGAACCCCACTCTCCCTCTTTCCTTCCTCCAGGTGCCCAGGCACCATGGATGTGCTTGATGGAGCTTCACTCCATGGTTAAATGTGGTTACATCCGCTGGTTGGAGTAGGCCTCCCAAAGGGGCTGAGGAATGCTGAGTTCTCTACTCTGACACACTAGCATTGCTCGCATTCCTGTGGTAGTCCACATCCTACTGCACTGAGAAGGGACCAGGCCGGCCAGGTTACAGAGCGGGCAGCGGCCGCATCCCTGTTACTCTGCCCCTCCAGTCCCTGTCTTCCTGTTGCATGCTGATTCTCACCTGCTCTCCACTCCCTTCATCGGCTTCTCAGAAGAGAAGATGATGGTTCCAGTCCACTGCCATGCCCTCCACCAGGCTCTCTGCTTTGGCTGATCTCTAGTTGGCATTCTTGACTTGGGCACCGGGATGTTTGACTCTCTTTGTGGTCTGTGCTGTTCCTTCTCTGGATGATGCTGCAGTTTCTTCCTTTAGGCTCTCAACTGCTTTCCAAGTCTGGCCACGTGAGTGCCTCCAGAGTGGGGCCTATAGCCTGGCGGGGGAATCAGACAGTGCGTAGATGACAATACACATAATAAGTTAACTTCTGTGGTGCTGGGAGTGTGTGTCAGAGGGTTTTAGCCTGGCTGCGATATCTGCACCTTCTTTCCTAAGGAAGGTCCCCTTACAAGTCTAATAGTTACAACATCTCTCTTTGCATACCTGCTCTTTCTTCCCTGGGACTTTGTGTTTATACTTCGGTATAAAAAGTTGTATGAGGACAGGTATGGCGGCTCAAGCCTGTAATCTCAGCAATTTGGGAGGCCGAGGTGGGTAAATCACCTAAAGTCAGGAGTCAAGACCAGCCTAGCCAACATGGTGAAACCCTGTCTCTATTAAAAATGCAAAAATTAGCTGGGCATGGTGGTGCATGCCTGTAATCCCAGCTACCCAGGAGGCTGAGGCAGGAGAGTCACCTGAACCCAGGAGGTGGAGGTTGCAGTGAGCCGAGATTGCACCATTGCACTCCAGCCTGGGCAACACAGTATGTCTCACAAAAAACAAAAAATAAAAAACAGTTGTATGAAAATGTATAATCCTTGGCTCAAGGTATACTTCTTATCATTGCACCATGCTTGGCCCTTTATTTGTGTGTTTTTTATATTTTATTTTATTTTTATTATTTTTTGAGACAGAGTCTCATGCTGTTGCCCGGGCTGGAGTACAATGGTGTGATCTTGGTTCACTGCAACCTCTGCCTCCCGGGTTCAAGCGATTCTCCTGCTTCAGCCTCCCGAGTAGCTGGGATTACAAGCGCCTGCCACCATGCCCAGCTAATTTGTTGTATTTTTAGTAGAGATGGGGATTTCACTATGTTGGCCTGGCTGGTCTCGAACACCTGACCTTGTGATCTGCTCGCCTTGGCCTCCCAAAGTGTTGAGATTACAGGTGTGAGCCACTGCACCCATCCTGTTTTTATTTTTATCAATTCAGCATATCATTCAGTACTCTCAAAGCAGTATGCTCAATATTCAAAGCACCGTGTTGAGGCCTGCAGAGGAATTGTCTGTCTTTGGAAATACAATCCTGTTGGATAGAAATGTGTGTGTGTGTGTGTGTGTGTGTGTGTGTGTGTGTGATCAGTATACAACTACAACCATGTATGAGAAAAGTACAGAACAAATATTACTGGAACTTAAAAAAAAGTTTAGTACTATACATGTTTCTAAAAAATAAAGAACTTGAAAAATCACAATTCCATTATCAAATTAAAAAAAGAATAATTTCATAGTATTCCCCCATCATCAGTGTTGAGATATCAACTGTCTCATAATGGTTTTTATACTAATTTGCTGAAATCAGGAGGCAAAGAAGGTCGGCATGGTGCATTTGGTTGCCATGTCTCTCTCTCTCTCTTTTTTTTGAGACAGAGTCTTGCTCTGTCACCGAGGCTAGAGTGCAGTGGCATGATCTCGGCTCACTGCAACCTCTGTCTCCTGCGTTCAAGCGATTCTCCTGCCTCATCCTCCCGAGTAGCTGGGATTACAGATGCATGCCACCACACCTGTTTAATTTTTGTATTTTTAGTAGAGACAGGGTTTCACCATGTTGGCCACGCTGGTCTCGAACTCCTGACCTCAAGTGATCCACCTGCCTCAGTCTTCCAAATTGCTGGTGTGAACCACTGCACCGGTGCCATGTCTCTCTCTTAACCCATTGGTTTCCCCACATTCTTTTTTTTTTTCTTTTTCTTTTTTGTAGAGATGCAGTCTTGCTATGTTGTCTAGGCTGGCTGAGAACTCCTGACCCCAAGCAATCATCCAGCCTCAGCCTCCCAAATGCTGGGATTACGGGTGTGAGCCACTGTGCCTGGCCTGCACCCTCTTTTTGAATCTATATATATATATTTTTTGGTAATTTTAAACCGAGTTACTTTTCCTGTGGAGTTTCCTGCATCTTAGATTTTCTTGATTGGTGAATTTCCTGAACTTCCCTTTGGTTCTTTTGAACATGTTTCTCAGCTCTGGAATAAAAATGCTCCACGGGTGATCTTGTCTTTGTTTTCTTTTTAGTGTAATAAGCATCCTTATCATTTAACCTATGTCGCCTTCCATGCAAAGTCCTCACTATCTCAACTCATGCATTATCATTCCCTGGCTTCCTTTTTTTCAGTATAGGTTTATCACGTCTAAATCTATTCCTCGAGTGTATTTATAATTTATTGTGTTTGTTTTTTGCTTTATTAAAGGGTACTTTGATGCATGTAATCTTTCTGGGCTTTTTCTCCCTTCACATCACAGTCTAAGAGCCACCCACCCTGCTGCATGTCTCTAGTCCATTCATTCCATTGCTGTGTAGCACTCTTTCGGTGAGCATGCTGCAGTTTACTTGTCCATTCTCCTCTCAAGGCATTTGGACTGTCTCTGGGTTTTTGCTACTGTGAATACTGTCACTGTGAATTCTTGTTCCTCTCTCTCTGATGAGTGAGCAAGGAGTGCCATGGCTGGCCATAGGGCATGTGAATGTTTGGCTTCATGAGACAGTGCCAAACAGTTTTCTGAAGTGTTGTACTGACAATCCCACCAGCAGTGTGTAAGAGAGGCGGTGGATCTGTGTTTTCCCCAGCACGGGGTACTGCCAGACTGAAAACATTTTCCCGGTGGAATGGATGTAAAATGGCATCTCATTATGTCTTGATTTGCATTTCCCTGATCACTAGCAAAGCTGGACATCTCTTTGTATACTTATTGGTCAAATGTGTTTCCAGGAACTTCTTCCAGGGCCTTTGTAAGTTGGCATTGCCCTTCATGTCTGAACTCCTCCACCGAGTGGTCTGTACCCTCTGCCCCTGCTCACTCAGCTCCCTTAGCCTTCCAGACTCTCCAGTTGGGTATCTCTTCCACGATGCCACAGAAGATGCTATTGAAAGTCACTTCCACGCTGCTAGCTCTTCCATGTGGCTCTTCTGTCCCAGCAGCTGGTCCTCCTCTGTTTTCACACTCTCCTCTCCTGGCTTCTGTGGCAACATCCTGGGCCTTGGCTACTCTTCTGCTGTTCCCACCTTGTCTCACTGGCACTTCTCCTGCTCACCCTTTAAGTGTTGACTGTCTCGGCGTCAGTCTTTGATCTTCTCTATATGCGCTTCCTAGGTAAATGCTTCCAGACTGAGGCTCTTACTATCTCTCGTCACTCCCAAAAATTTCTGTCTCTATCCTGGATCACACCCCTGAGCTCCAGACTTGCACATCCAATTACCCACTTGACATTCCTACTGGGCTTTCACAGACATCTCAAATTTAACTTGTTCAGAACCAAACTCTTGATTTCCAACCCCAAACTTCTCTTGGTAAAAAGCATTGCCACTACCCAACTGTTCAAGCTAAAAAAGTTGGCATTATTCTTGATTCTTGCTTTCCCTCTCCTTCCATATGCAATCTACCTAGAATTCTTGAGTGTAGTTCCAAAGTACGTTTTGAATTGAGTGAATTCTTTCTGTCACCACCCTAATGCAAGCCACCACTGCCTCCTACTTGAGCTACTGCAGTAACTATTAACTGTTTTTCTGCCCCCTACTCCTACCTGCTTACCACCCATTTTCCATGCTGCAGACAGAGCAATCTTTTAAAATCCCAAAGATGATGGCCCTCCTCTGCTTGACACCATCTGTGGCTTCCCATTGCTCTCAGAATAAAACCTAGACTCTTTATCACAACCAGCAAGGCTCCCGGCATCTTCCCAGCCACCTCTGCCCTCACTCCTTCCTGTTTTCAGCTCTACTCACCTGCTCCAGTCTCACTGGCCTCCTTTCTGTTTCTGTAACACCTAAGTTGTTTCTGCTCTCAGGGCCTTTGCATTCACTCTGCTTATAATGCTCTTCCACTTGCCCCTGAGACAGCTGCTATATTCTCTTTCTTTATGTCTCAGCTCAGATGTCACTTCCTCAGAGAGATCTTTCCTGACTGCCCTCTCTAAAGTGGGCTCACCTCCCCTAGTCAGATAATTTTGACACCCTGCTTATTTTCTTCATAATGTATCATACTCTGTTAATTATCTTGTTTTTATTTACTTGCCTATAGTCTGTCTTCTTCATTAGCAGGTAGGCTCTGTAAGGGCAGCCACCTTGTCCAGTTAGTTTCCTCTGAGTTCCCAGCACCAGACACAGTGCCTGGTACATAGTAGGAGCTCACTAAATATCTGTTGAATGAAATGTGAATTGTGAATGAATGAATCATTCAATAGGGTCTCACATCTGTTCATATCTGTTTCCCTAGTACAGAACCGAGCACAGAGTAGGTGCTCAGTATATGTTGTAATTGAACAGAGTTTTTTTTTTTTTTTTTTGAGATGGAGTCTCACTCTGTTGTCCAGGCTGGAGTGTAGTGGTGTGATCTTGGCTCACTGCAACCTCTGCCTCCTGGGTTCAAGCAATTCTCCTGCCTCAGCCTCCCAAGTAGCTGGGATTACAGGCATGTGCCACCACACCCGGCTAATTTTTGTACTTTTAGTAGAGACAGGGTTTCACCATGTTGGCCAGGCTGGTCTTGAACTCCTGACCTCAAGTGATCCGCCTGCCTTAGCCTCCCAAAGTGTTGGGATTACAGCCTCCACTCCCAGGCTGAATTGAATAGATTTTAAAAAATTATATAAGCAACTTAAAATTTACAGGAACTCTAAAAAAAAAAAAAAAAAAAAAACCCTCTGCAATCCTCTACCCCAATGCAACTCTATTCATTTATCTCTAATGACACTTCCTCTTTTACTGCATGCATTCAGTGTTGCATTGTTGCCAACCTCACATAGATACTAGTGGCAGCTAAAGTCATTGTGCACTTATGGTAACAGGTGCTGTACTAAGCATTTTATGTGGCACTAGCCTCGTCATTTTTACATTCATCTTGTAAGGTAGCTACAGTCATGTGTCGCTTAATGACTGGGATGTGTTCTGAGAAATGCATCCTTAGGCAATTTTGTATAGCCTATAGCAGCAGGCTATATGGTTGGTATACCCTACTGATCCCAGGTTACAAACCTGTATGGCATGTTATTGTACTGAATACTGTAGGCAATTGTAACACGGTGGTAAGTATTTGTATATCTAAACATAGAAAAGGTTTGGTATGTTGATATGCAGTAGCTTTGAAGGTCTCTTAAAAAAAAAAGGTTTGGTATGGTATGAAAGATAAAAAATGGTACATCTGTATAGGACACCATGAATGGAGCTTGCAGGACTGGAAGTTGCTCTGGATGAGTCAGTGAGTGAGTGCCATAGTTACTGTAACTTACTTACTTTATAAACTTTTAAAAACTTTCTGACTATTGTTATTTTATTTTTTTTTTTTGGCTGGAGTCTCACACTGTTGCCCAGGCTGGAGTGCAGTGGTGCGATCTTGGCTCACTGTAACCTCTGCCTCCCGGGTTCAAGTGATTCTCCTGCCTCAGCCTCCTGAGTAGCTGGGACTACAGGTGCGTGCCACCATGCTCAGGTAATTTTTGTATTTTTAGTAGAGACGGGGTTTCACCACATTGGCCAGGCTGGTCTGGAACTCCTGACCTCAGGTGATCCACCTGCCTTGGCCTCCCAAAGTGTTGGGATTACAGGCATGAGCCACCGTGCCCAACCAACTTTTTGTTTCATAATAATGCTTAGCTTAAAAAACAAATATGTTGTATAGCCATATCAAAACATTTTCATTCTTCATTTCCTTATTCTATAAACTTCTTTCTTTTCTTTCCTTTTTTTGAGATTGGGTCTTGCTCTGTAGCCCAGGCTGGAGTACAGTGCCACAATCCTGCAGCCTCAACCGCCTCCTGCCTCAGCCTCCCAAGTAGCTGGGATTACAAGCATGTGCTACCACACCCAGTTAATTTTATTTACTTATGTTCTTAAAGACAGGGTCTCCTGTGTTGCTCAGGCTGGTTTTGAACTCCTGGGCTCAAGCGATTCTCCTACTTGATCCTCCCAAAGCGTTTGTATTACAGGTGTAAGCTACCACACCTGGACTATAAGCCTTTTTTTTTTTTTTTTTTTGAGATGGAGTCTCCCAGGTTGGAGTACAGTGATATAATCACGGCTCACTGTAACCTCCACCTGTCAGGTTCAAGCGATTCTCCTACCTCAGCCTCCCGAGTACCTGGAATTACAGGCATACACCACCACACCCAGCTAATTTTTTTTTTTTTTTTTGAGATGGGGTTTTGCTCTTGCTGCCCAGGCTGGAGTGCAGTGGCATGATCTTGGCTCACCGCAACCTCCATCTCTCAAGTTCAAGTGATTCTTCCTGCCTCAGCCTCCCAAGTAGCTGAGATTACAGACATGAGCCACCACGCCCAGCTAATTTTTGTATTTTTTTTAAGACAGGGTTTGACCATGTTGGCCAGGCTGGTCTTGAACTCCTGACCTCAGGTGATCCACCTGCCTCCCAAAGTGCCACTGCACCCTGCCTTTTTTTTTTTTTTTTTTTTTTTGAGACCAAGTCTTGCTTTGTCACTTAGGCTGGAGTACAACGGCACAATCTCGGCTCACTATAACTTCTGCCTCCTAGGTTCAAGCAATTCTCCTGCCTCAGCCTCCCAAGTAGCTGGGATTATAGGTACCTGCCACCACACCTGGCTAATTTTTGTATTTTTAATAGAGATGGGGTTTCACCATGTTGGTCAGGCTGGTCTCGAACTTCTGACCTCAGGTGATCCACCTGCCTCAGCCTCCCAAAGTGCTGGGATTACAGGTGTGAGCCACCATACCCAGCTTCTGCGTATCTGGGATTACAGGCATACACCACCACATCAGCTAATTTTTGTATTTTTAGTAGAGATGGGGTTTCACCATGTTGGCCAGGCTGGTCTCAAACTCCTGACTTTGAGTGATCGGCCTGCCTTGGACTCCCAAAGTGCTGGGATTACAGGCGTAAGCCACTGTGCCTGGCCTATATTCAATTTTAAAAACTCTTTTCTAGGGCTGGGCATGTTGGAGTGGTGCTCCAGGCTGGAGTGCAGTGGTGCGATCATTGCTCACTGTAATCTCAAACTCCTGGGTCCAGGTGATCCTCCTATAGCAGCCACCCAAATAGCTGGGACTAATGGCACATGCCTCTATACCTGGCTAATTTTTTTTTTTTTTTTTAAAGAGATGGAGTCTCACTATATTACCCAGGCTGGTCTTAAACTCCTGGGTTCAAATGATCCTCCTGCTTTGGCCTCCCAAAGTGTTGGGATTACAGGCATGAGCCACCGTGCCCATCCTAAAAATCATTTTCTTATGATGCGTCCCTAGAATAGAATTACTGAGTAAAAAATATGAGCATTTTTAGCCCTCTTGAATACATACTGTCAGATTTTATTTCCAAAAGCTTGGACTAATATATTACCAGTTATGTCCATTTCACAAAAAGCTCACAGGCATTGCTTGCTATGACCTTTTTCTTGTTGGCTAATTCATATGAAATGGCATACCTGTTTCCTTTTTTTAAAATTTTAGTTTGAGACAGAGTGTCACTCTATCTCCCAGGCTGGAGTGCAGTGGTGTGATCTTGGCTCTCTGCAACCTCTGCCTCCTGGGTTCAAGCAATTCTCCTGCCTCAGCCTCCCAAGTTGCTGGGATTACAGATGTGTGCCACCATGTCTGGATAATTTTTGTATTTTTAGTAGAAACCAGGTTTCATCATGTTGGCCAGTCTGGTCTCGAACTCCTGACCTCAGGTGATCTGCCTGCCTCAGCCTCCTAAAGTTCTGGGATTCAGGCATGAGCCACTGCACCCAGCCATTGTTTCTTTCATTTCTATATCTTTGACAAGGATAAAGCATTGTGTTTTTGTTTGTGGTTTTCTTTCTTTTGATGTCAGTGCCTTTTTATATCCTCTGTTCAGTTAATTTGGGAGGTCTTGAAGTTTTTTCTTGCACATATAGATGAGCTTGCATATGCATGTAAGCATGTATTTAATGTGATGTTTGATGCAAATATTTTTTCACTCTGTTGGTTTATTATTTTAGTTTTGTTATTCTTTGTTATTTCACAGAAGTTTCGATACACTATTGTGTTTTAACTAAGGGGGCTGTAATTAATAGGAAATCTGTTTCTTTTGTTCTCTGCTGTTATAGAACTTTATTTTATGTATAGATTATCTTTATTTTATATATATAGTATTTTTCTCTTATAGAAATAGAATGTTTGTTAGAAAAAAAATTGAACACAAACAGTAAAATAAAATGATTCACTAATCCCATCATTCAGAGATGACTCTTGTTAAAATGTACTTTGAATTCTACTTCTTTGGGGTTTAATGAGAATTTTTTATTTTATTTTAGAGTCACACTCTGTCACCATGGCCATCCATGGTGTCTCACTGTAGCCTTGACCTCCAAGGGTTAATCCATCCTTCCCATTCCAGCTTCTGAGTAGCTGGGACTACAGGCACATGCCACTATGCCCAGCTAATGTATGTACTTTTTGTAGGGATGGGATTTTGCCATGTTGCCCAGGCTGGTCTTGAACTCCTTGTTATGATCTTTTGTTTAAACAATCCTCCCACCTTGAGATTACACGCATGAGCCACCACGCCTGGCCTGATAATTTTTTTTAAAAGGTTGTCTAGTCTTGCTAAGAATAAACAAGACTTTTTGTTTACTAATGCCATGATTTAACCAATTTTAGCTGCTCTGAGATTAAAAGGTATTTTTCTTAATATACTTCTAAAATATTAGAAATAATCAGAGCTGGGTGGGGGGAGAGAACTAAGCCCAAAAGCTTTAATTAACAATGCTATAACATTTTGAAAGACCAATCTTGTTTCTGATTTCTACTTTTTAAGAAAGTGTCAAGTGCACTTTGTTGTTCACCTAAAAATTTCATATATTATGGGCATATGTTTTTCTTTAAATAGTGGTATGTCAGATGGACTTTTTAATACATAAACATTTTAAATGTTCATTGAGTGCTCTAAAGTGATATATATTTAGTGTATTAGTTTGTTCTCATACTGCCATAAAGGAATACCTGAGCGTGGGTAATTTATAAAGGAAAGAGGTTTAATTGACAGTTTCGCATGGCTAGGAAGGCCTCAGGAAACTTACAATCATGGCAGAAGGGGAAGCAGGCACATTTCACATGGCCGCAGGAGAGAGAAGTGTGAAGGGGGAACTTCCAAACACTTTTAAAACTATGACCTCTCAGCTGGACATGGCGGCTCACGCCTGTAATCCTAGCACTTTGGGAGGCCATGGTGGGTGGATCACCTGAGGTCAGGAGTTCAAGACCAGCCTGGCCATCATGGTGAAACGCCATCTTAAAAAGCAAAACAAAACAAAACTATGACCTCTCGTGAGAACTCCTTCACTATCATGAGAACAGCATGGGGGAACCCCTCTTCATGATGCAGTCACCTCCCACCAGGTCCCTCACTCAATATCTGGGGATTACAATTCAAGATGAGATTTGGGTGGAGACACAAAGCCAAACCATATCAGTGTGTAAAGATGTAATTCAACAAATGTGTATCAGCACTTCACAAATGCAAAGTACGATTGGGTACAGGGAGGAACTGAGAGGAGGCAAGTATCATGGGGGTTTTATGAGAATCTTGGGGGGCAAAATTCAGGACAGTTACCCCAGTCCATGCAGAGAGATCTTCCTTTTATTGCCAAGATGGGGCTTTCTTACTTGCCATTCCATTTTATTCTAGTTTTTTATGCTTTCAGAAGTGTGACTCTGTTTGGAATGTATTGCAATAGCACTTACCAAGTGTGTACCTAGACTAATAAAATTACAAATGAAAGAGGAGACATTATAAGATACCACAGAAATACAAAGGATCATAAGAGACCACTACTAGCATCAATAATTATACACCAACAAATTGGATAACCTAGGCAAAATGGATAAATTCTTAGACACATATTACCTACAAAGATTGAATCATGAAGAAAAAGAAAATCTGAATAGGACAATAGTGAGTTAGGAGATTGCATAAGTAATCAAAAACCTCCGAACAAAGAAAAGCCCAAGACCTGATGGCTTTACTGGTGAATTCTACCAAAAATGTAAAAAAGAATTAATACCAATCCTTCTTAAACTCTTCCATAAAACTGAAGCATAGGGAACACTTCCAAACTCATTTTACAAGGCCACAATTGCCTTGACACCAAAGCCAGACAAATACACCATAAGAAAAGAAAATTACAGGCCATGTTCACATAGATGCAAAAATCCTCAACAAAATACTAGCAAACTCATTTCTGAGTTTTAAGAGTTCTTCATATATTTTGGATAGCAGTCCTTTATCAGATGTGTCTTTTGAAAATATTTTCTCCCGCCGGGCGCGGTGGCTCACGCCTGTAATCCCAGCACTTTGGGAGGCTGAGGCGGGTGGATCACGAGGTCAAGAGATCGAGACCATCCTGGTCAACGTGGTGAAACCCCGTCTCTACTAAAAATACAAAAATTAGCTGGGCGTGGTGGCGTGCACCTGTAGTCCCAGCTACTCAGGAGGCTGAGGCAGGAGAATTGCTTGAACCCAGGAGGCGGAGGTTGCGGTGAGCCGAGATTGCACCATTGCACTCCAGCCTGGGCAACAAGAGCGAAACTCCGTCTCAAAAAAAAAAAAAAAAAAAGAAAATATTTTCTCCCAGTCTGTGGCTTGTCTTCTTGTTCTCTTAACACTGTTTCTTTTCTTTTCTTTTTTTTTTTTTTTAAATACAGTCTGGCTCTGTCACCCAGGCTGGAGTGCAGTGGTGAGATCTCGGCTCACTGCAACCTTTGCCTCCCAGGCTCAAGTGATTCTCCTGCCACAGCCTCCTGAGTGGCTGGGATTACAGGTGTGCACTACCAAGCCTGACAAATTTTTGTATTTTTAGTAGAGACGGGGTTTCACCATACTGACAAGGCTGGTCTTGAACTCCTGGCCTCAAGTGATCCACCTGCCTTGACCTCCCAAAGTGCTGGGATTACAGGTGTGAGCCACTGCACCCAGTGACATTGTCTTTTGCAGGGCAGAATTTTTTTTTTTTGAGACAGTTTTGCTCTTGTTGCTGGAGTACAATGGTGCCATCTCAGCTCACTGCAACCTCTGCCTCCTGGGTTCAATTGATTTTCCTGCCTCAGCCTCCTGACTAGCTGGGATTACAGGCATGTGTCACCACACCCAGCTAATTTTGTATTTTTAGTAGAGACGGGGTTTCTCTATGCTGGTCAGCCTGGTCTTGAACTCCTGACCTCAGGTGATCCACTTGCCTCGGCCTCCCAAAGTGCTGGGATTACAGGTGCGAGCTACCATGTCCGGCCAAGCAGAAACTTTTAATTTTAATGAAGTCCAGTTTATCAATTTTTTCTTTTATGGATTGTGCCTTTGGTGTTGTGCTTTTTCGTTTTTTTTTCAGTAGTGCTTATTACCTTCTAACATACTATATAATTTACTTGTTGTTTGCCTTCTCCCTGCTAGACTATAAATCCCATGAGGACAAGGACCTTTGTGTATTTTATTCATTGGTGTGTCCCAAGCATACAAAACAGTGATTATCCACATATGTGTTAAATGACAACCTAATTCTGAAACTGGATTTTTCTTTTGAAGTGTATGCTGAATCACGGTAGCACTGACCTTCAGTTTTGATATATGTGTCAAGATGGAGAGTCCAATAGGATACCCTTATGTAAAGCAGAGAACCCAAAAGAAGTACATCCTCAGTTTAAGGGTCAACTGGAGAAAAAAGCCCATCCTACAGAGAAAGACAGTAAGAAAACTTCCGTGTTTTGATCTTGGTAGTGATTGGAAGAAAGCAAAATGTTGAGATTTTGCAGCCACAAGCCAGCTTCTCTTGGGCTTGTGGCCCAAATTCACATTAACTGTGGTCTGAAAAACCTCAAGTCTCAAAATAATTTCATCTGGCAGAAGCAAACAAATTCTCTCTGGAGGAGGAATCTTCAATTTAGGCTTCTCACATATAAGGTTTCGAAGATACGAATTCTCACAGATAAGGTTTCAAAGTACCTGAGCTCACAGTCAAAAAGCAGTCAAAAATCACAACATACGGACTGGTGTGGTGGCTCACCCCCATAATCCCAGCACTTTGGGAGTCCGAGGCAGGCAGATCACCTGAAGGCAGGAATTTGAGACCAGTCTGGCCAACATGGTGAAACCCTGTCTCTACTAAAAATACAAAAATTAGCTGGGCATGATGGTGAGTGCCTATAATCCCAGCTACTCAGGAGGCTGAGGCAGGAGAATTGCTTGAACCTGGGAGGCAGACATTGCAGTGAGCTGAGATCGTGACACTGCACTCCAGCCTGGGCAACACAGCGACACTCCATCTTAAAAAAAAAAAAAAAAGATCACAACATGCAAAGAAACAAGTCACTATGAGGAAGAACCACAAAAGCAATAGGTAGCAGATCAGACCTGCATTTACTTCATATATTGCCATTATCAGGTGCTAACATTCTTTTACAATGTTTGAAGAAATAAGAAATTGAAAATATGACCAAAGAATAATATGTGAATATAAAAATGTTATAGCAGATTTTAAAAAGGATTAAATAGAACTTCTAGAAATGAAAAATATAAAAATTGAAATTATGGCCAGGGTAAGCAGCATATTAGAGACAACAGAAGAGAGAATGAGAAAATGGGAAGATAGAGTTGAAGAAAGTATCCAAATGTAGCACAGAGACAAAAAGATATAAAATAGGAAAGGCTAAGGAAGTGGTACATAGAGTGAGAAGGAGTAATGTCCAATCACAGTTTCAGGAAGAGATTGTATCAGGATACAGATACCACACTAGTAATTTGAACAGGAAAATTTTAACATAAAGAATAGTTAACTCTAAAGGTGGTTAATTACAATTATTAAAAGGGGTAAAATCAGCTACCACCCTTGATCCTGAGGGAGAGTGAAAAAGGGAGGAACTTAGAAACACAGAGAGGGAGAGTTCCATCCTCCAAGGCTGATATTGAAACCTTTGAGGAGAGGCTGCAGTGTCACAGAAACATGAAGTCTACCAGTGGCAGACTTGTCAGAGGGTGCCTACTGCAACAACCCATGTGGCACAGAAGCAGTCTGCTGCTGAGTGGAGAATCTTGCTGGAAGGTGCAGGCCAGGGCTGAACTGTGAAGGCCACTAAGGTGAATGCTACCATGTACTTGCTGGATAACCTTAGGCAAGTTACTTAATCTCTCTGAGTCTTATTTCTCCAGCTTCACCAGTTGGAAAAAGAGGGGGCTGAACTTTAATTACTAATGTTGCTTCTTGTTTTGAAGTGAGGCCATTCCAGTGTATCTCCATGAAATTAGAGTTGATTCCTTATGGAAATGGTCTGTCTTCATTGTGGGTTTTTTTTTAGATTTTTTTCTGTAGATTTGATCAAGAATAGATGCTACAGCTATTGAATGCCATGTTGAGATGTTAAAATGTAAATGTCTAGAGTAACCACTATAAGAATAGAAATAAGATAATATAACTTCTAACACAGAGGATAATGAAAATAGTTTAGTTTTGATACCAGCATAAAAAATAGACCAGCTAAGGCAAACTGGGAGGAATATTGAAACACATGTATAATTGATAAGAGATTAGTAGGCAAAATATATGAAGAATTCTTAAGTAATATATAGAGACAAACAAGAATCTCAAGAAAATAAGGAAAAAAGCAACCCAATAGAAATACAGGCAAGAGACTTTACCAGGCAATTCACGAAAAGAAAAATGAAAAGGTGCTCACTGGTAATCAAGGAAATGCAAATAAAAGTGAGATACCATTTCATACCAACTAGATAAGAAAAACATTAAAAGCATGATAATGCCAACTGTTGGTGAGGATATGGCATAGTTGGGTCTCTTAGGTACTGCCAGGTAGGAGTTGGTGTCTCTCTACTTTGGGAAACAAGTAGGCATTATTCAGATAAATTTAAACATATGTATGCCCTATATTACAGCAAGTTCCTAGGCCTATGTTGTAGAGAAACTCTTGGCATGCATGTTCAAGGAGATGTATCAGGATATATATATTTTTATAATATAAAACACTGGAAGCGACCTTAACGTTTGTTGGCAGGGTAGAAGATACATAAATTATGGGGTATTCCGTACAGTGAATTCTATGCAGCGTATTGTGAACTTGTAGAGATTACGTACTCTCCCTAAACTCTCTGAGCCTTATTTCTCTAGTTTCTCCATTTGGAAAATGGCCAGGCTGAACTTTAGTGTATCTCAATGAAGTCAGAGTTGGATCCTTATTTAAAATAGTCTCTCTTTATTGTGGGGTTTTATTTTGTCTATAGTTTTAATAAAGAGTAGATGCTACAGGCTACTGAATGATATATTGACATGTACTGGGAAAATTAAACTTGACTTGTAGACCTATATTTTCCATGTTATGATGAAGCCAGTGATTGACTTCTCTCCTGTTGTCTGCACCTTTCATTTCTGAGATAAATTATTTAACTATTGAAGATGACTGAATCTGGTTAGCTGAGATTTCATGTCAGGTTTTTGCCTATATATTCATGAATGAGATTTTGGCCATAGGATTTTTTTTTCTTCTTTTTATGTGTTGCCCTATCTCATTTTTGTCTTTTAAAATATTTTTGTACATTTGATGTAGTATAGGGATTATTGATTTACTCTTTTTTTTTTTTTTTTTT
>PVKV010033091.1:0-19073 GCA_004027835.1 Alouatta palliata
ATTACCTGGAGTTGGGTATTGTCTTGCCTTGCTAGGTTAGGAAAGTTTTCCTGGATAATATCCTGAAAAATATTTTCCAGCTTGGATTCATTCTCTTCGTCACATTCAGGTACACCTATCAAACGTAGATTAGGTCTTTTCACATAGTCCCATATTTCTTGGAGACTTTGCTCATTCCTTTTTACCCTTTTTTCTCTAACCTTGTCTTCTCGTTTTATTTCATTAAGTTGGTCTTCGACCTCTGAAATCCTTTCTTCTGCTTGATCAATTCGACTGTTAAAACTTGTGCATACTTCGCGAAGTTCTCGTATTGTGTTTTTCAGCTCCATTAATTCACTTATATTCCTCTTTAAATTGTCCATTCTCATGAACATTTTGTGAAACCTTTTTTCAAGGTTCTTAGTTTCCTTGCATTGGGCTAGAACACGTTCTTTTAGCTCACAGAAGTTTCTCATTAACCTTCTGAAGTCTGATTCTATTGATTCCTCACATTCATGCTCTATCAGGCCTTGTTCAGTTGGTGATGAGGCACTGTCCTCTGTAGGAGAAAAGGCATTCATTCTGATTTCAGGTGTTTTCAGCCTTTTTGTGCTGGTTTCTCCCCATCTTTGTGGATTTATCCACCTGTCGTCTGTGTACTTGCTGACTTCCAGATTAGGTTTCTGAGTGGACGTCCAGCTTGTTGGTGATAAAGTTTTTTCTGTTTCTTAATTTTCCTTCAGCGGATGCCCCTACCCCACAGAGCTGGACCTTCCCGGGTTCAGCTGTACTTGCTGCGAAACTCTCAATCCTCAGCAGTTCCAACTGCTGTTTTTATTTATTTATTTATTTGTGGAGGGTGGTACCAGCCTTCCCCTGCGGCGACCCACTACGGCTGAAACAGCAGCGTCAAGATTCGTGGCGCTTTTCTGCCTGGGAATCTCCCGGTCTGGTTCCCCACTTCAGCCTGCTTTTCAATCAGCTGAATGGGAGACTCTGCCTTCCTGGAGCTCCAAATGCCAACCTAAAGGGCACTCAGTCCCGTATACTCTGGATCGAGAACCGCCATGCCGGGGCACCTGCAAAACGGCCGCGCCCCCCAAAAGAGTCGCGCTGGCGACCCGTGGGGCTCCTCCACCAAGAATCTCTTGGTCCGTGGGCAATAAAAATTTGTCTGAAAATGTGGCGTCCACTCACTCTCTGCGGTTTCAGTGGGAGCTACAATCCTGAGCTGCTGCTAATTGGCCATCTTGGATCTCTCTCAGATTCAATTCTTATATTAGTTTTGTTATCATTAAAGCAATCCTATTATTTTTAATAAGTTAATCCTTGTCCTTTAAAGCAACCCACAGTTCTTAAAATGGTAAAACTCCAAAAGAAATTCCTTTTACTTCAGAAGTCAGCTTTAAAAGAATAAAGCCATAAACGTTTGAACTTTGTTCTTACACCAAATGCTTTCATCAAGCCAAAACAGTCCGTGCTCAGATGAAGATAAAATTACAACTGTCTCTCTATCTCATGCAAGAGATTAATTGTGCAAGCTGCCCTGTGCCCCTGTGCCTTTAGCAAGTCACTTGTACATAAATTATACCAGATATGAAAGGCCTGTGGAAATGAAGGCAGAAGTTGAAACCATCTCAAACACAATTAACTCTAAATTAGCGGAGTGAACTCTTAGAATAACAGCCCATTTATAAATCACACTAGTTTTTCTGTCCTCCAGTTGTAAAGCAAACTTCCTAAGCAAGCAGTTAAGAAAATCAGAGTCTACTGCAGACCAAAGAAGATATAGTAGCTTATATACAGAAGTAGACCCTTAATCTACAAATGGTTTGTGTTCCAAATGTCAGACAATTAGCCTTCAAAACACTCTCTCATGGGAGCCTTGTTTGAAATGGTCTGTGTGAGCAAGAACCCTACCCAGTCGTAATCCTCACTCACTCAAAAACACAGGTGATCACACAGCAGGCAGTAATAGCATGAAATAGAATATCTTTCTTAACACTGTTTCTACAGGAAAATTTTAAATTAAAACTAGCTCGGAATTGACAAAAATATACTCCTAAATCCCATAGAGACTGAAACGAGGTCTTGGGGGAATGTTCTGGGGTGCTGGTAATGTTCGATTTGTCGACCTAGATGAGAGGTCTACAGGCAAGTTCATTCTGGAAAATGCATGAAGTTGTACACTTACTACTTCACACTCCTGTCTATGTGTGTTGCTATTTTTGAATTGGGCAGGGAGGAGCTTACCTGTCCCAACACCATTTATTGGTGGCAGTGTCCTTTTCCTGTCATGGGAAGCTCCTCAGAGGGGCTCAGGTCCTTGGCAAAGAAGCCAGGCCTAGATCCTTCCCTACCATCCCCAACTTCCTTCCTGACCCATAAATGTGATTAACGTGATTAAAGAAGAGACCACATAAGGTAGTATAATGACCAACTGTATGTATACGTTGGGGAACGAGATGGGCCAGTGCTACTGGGATTAAAAAACAGAAATAGGCTGGGCGTGGTGGCTCACGCCTGAAATCCAAGCACTTTGGAGGCCAAGGCGGGCGGATCACCTGAGGTCGAGTTCAAGACCAGCCTGACCAACATGGTGAAACCCTGTCTTAAAAAAAAAAAAAAAAAAACAGAAATATTCAGTGTCAAGGAAGAGGCCTGGACCATGTTCAAGCAATCACCTAGATATAAAGACTAAAAAGATCATTATCACCAGGTGGGGTGGCTCATGCCTGTAATCCTAGCACTTTGGGAGGCTGAGGCAGGTGGATCACCTGAGGTCAGGCATTTGGACCAGCCCGTATGAAACCCCATCTCTACTAAAAATACAAAAATTAGCCAGGCATGGTGGCATGCACCTGTAGTTCCAGCTACTCAGGAGGCTGAGGCAGAGAATCGCTTGAACAAAGGAAGTGGAGGTTGCAGTGAACCAAACCAAGATCATGCCACTGCACTCCAGCCTGGAAGACAGAGCAAGACTCCATCTCAAAAAAAAAAGGCCAAGTACAGTGGCTCACTCCTGTAATCCCAGCACTTTGAAAGGCTGAGACGGTGAATCACGAGGTCAGGAGATTGAGACCATCCTGGCTAACGCAGTGAAACCCTGTGTCTACTAAAAATACAAAAGATTAGCCAGGTGTGGTGGCAGGCGCCTATAGTTCCAGCTGCTTGGGAGGCTGAGGCAGGAGAATTGCTTGAACCTGAGAGGTGGGGGTTGCAGTGAACTGAAATGGCACCAATGCACTCCAGCCTGGGTGACAGAGTGAGACTACACCTCAAAAAAAAAAAAAAAAAAAAATCGTAATACCATCTTAACAAGCTAGTACCAAGGACAGATCCCAGAACCATGCAACTGATCTGATCTCTATCTTGTCCTCCTACAGTTCATTAATCACTAAATATGTTAATCTGTTAATGACTGTATCAACAATATAGTCACCTAACTGCACAAATTTCCAGTCCACTTTTTGCCATCTTTTCTCACAATAATGTACCTGTAATGCTGCAAGGCTAAATTCTAGATATACTGAGTCCAAACCATTCCCTGAGCCATTAATCAAGTTAGGATTTCCAGGACGTAAGTTAGGTCATTTAGCTAAGCTGACTTCACATTGACTCCTTTGTGATCTTGATTATCACTGCTTCCCTTCCCAAACACTTTTTAAATTTTTTATTGTTATTAATTTAATTCAAACATATATATGTGAAGCCAGGTGCAGTGGCTCACATCTGTAATCACAGCACTTCAGGAGACTGGGGGGTGCGGAACACTTGAGGTCAGGAGTCTGAGACCAGCCTGGCCAACATAGTGAAACCTTGCCTCTACTAAAAACACAAAAATTAGTCGGTGTGGTGGCACACACCTGTACTCACAGCTACTTGGGAGGCTGACACAGGAGAATTGTTTGAACCTGGGAGGCGGAGATTGCAGTGAGCAGAGATGGTACCACTGCACTCCAGCCTGAGTGACTGAGACTCTGTCTCAAAAAAATAAATAAATAAAAATAGAAGAGTTCTCCCAAATTTCTAGCTCTAACTTTAATTAAAGGCTCTAGCCAATCCTACCTATCTTCCCATGTATATTTTTAAATCTTCCTTCCTAAACTAGAAGGCACCTGACATTGACTGTTTCCTAATGCCAGCCTGTATGTAAAACCCTTGACACCTACACTTCTGTAGTCTTCACAATCCTATGAGGTATTACGTATTTTCTCCAATTTATACATGAGGAAATTAACATTCAGAGGGGTTGAGTAACTTGCCTGGAGCTAGAGAAGGAACTGAGCCAGGATTTGCAACCCAAGTCAGTGACTACAAAACCAAGTGCTTCCTCATATCTTAATGCATCAAGTTTCACATCACTCTGTCCAATACCTGCCCACTGACAAACCCTAAATATGTAAGACCTTTCCCATCAATACCACATCACCCCTAGTTCTTCCTTGCTAAACAGAAAGCCGTGAGTAGCAGTTCTTCCTAGCATTTCTCCTACCTTTGAGGGAAGAAAGAAAACTTAATTGATACAAGAAAATCTATATATGGCCCTCATCTAACATTAATCTAGAGATGCACTTATAATTCACTTACACTTGATCATTTTTCCCAGAAAGTTGTGACTCAATTCATCCTTTTTTTTTTTTTTTTTTTTTAACTGAGGCAAGAATCTTTTACAGCTTGGAACCCACCTAATTTCCTCTCATTTAGAATCTCTGGACCATCCTACAATAAGCCAAACAAACAAACAAACAAAACCATCCTGTGGGCAGCGGTCCACCCAGTGGTCCCCCATTTCTGTAGTTCAGCCAGGTCCACGCTGTCCAAGGAGACCATTCTGCCCTCCATTAAGACTCTGTAATGTCAGTACACAGGCATCCTGCCAGTATCATCACTCTTCAAGGCCTCTCCCAAGGCTGAAGTAGCTTCCCTGCACATCTTACAGATTAGTCAAGGCTTAGAAAGAATAATTACCTTTGATTTGTTATTGTTGTTAGATATATTCTCACACCTTCTAACATTTTTACATCTTTATTAACCTGGACTGTCAGCCAGACATGGTTTATAGAAAATGGCCTCTCTTTTTGGTCCAAAGAGCCAAGAAGCCCTGCTATATCTTCAGTCATTACTCCAGTTTTGAGTTCAACGTTTTCAAGCAAAAGACAGATTGACTGTGAAGCCAGTAAGGTTAAACTTCAGGGTTCAAACTTACATAGGCGCCTTCCAAGGCCCTTTACTTATTTTTGTGTGGGTCACTTTGTATTCCTTATTAAAGAAGGGCTCCAAATTGTGTCATCTTTAAGCCCCCACAAGACCTGGACTTGCCCCTACCTCTGACTCACATTATCATTTTGTTGATACAAACAACAGATCTATATCAAACTATTCACCTTACGAATGAAGCTGATTTAGGAGAAATACTTAAGATGAGAGAACCAACTTAGGATACACATTAACATCTTTCCACTTAATTTCACTTATTATGAGCAGTATTTTATCTATTTAATGGTTACATTAGCAATGTACTAGTAACAGGGATTGCTCATTAGGTAGTTTGTTGTTATTTTAAGGTTTTAAGTTTCTCAATTATTGGAAATGGGGGAATTGAAGAGGATGACAAATGAAAAATGTGAATACAGGCCTGGCACAGTGGCTCACACCTGTAATCCCAGCACTTTGGAGGCCAAGGCAGATGGATCATCTATCGGGAGCTCAACACCAGCCTAGCCAATATGGTGAAAACTCCATCTCTATTAAAAATACAAAAAATTAGCTGGGCATAGTAGCAGGCACCTGTAATCCCAGCTACTCAGGAGGCTGAGGCAGGAGAATCGCTGAACCCGGGAGGCAGAGGTTGTGGTGAGCCAAGACCACACCATTGCACTCCAGCCTGGGTGACAAGATCAAAACTACGTCTCAAAGAGAAAAAAATGTGAATACAAATGAAAAATGAAAAAAACACACTGCATAAAAGTTTCACAGGTTTTCTGGTAGCAACAATCCTGCCTTAGAAGAAATAGATTATGATATATCATACAGTAAGTCCGTAAAACGAAAAGGGAAAGAAGTCGGCACAACTATGATGACCTTTAATATACATGAAATGTGCTCAAAATAAATGCATCCCCCTTGGTTTTCCTAATCACTACTCAATCACGATGACTCAATCACAGTTGCCTATTTTTAAAAAGCATTCGGAGTTATGAAACTACTCATGCTTCCCCTAGTAATGGGGCCTGGGTTGGCACATTTAAAGTTACAAGTTATAATCAATTTTTTTAATATAAAAAAGGGTAAAGTTTACTTAAACACCTGTATACCCCACTATTTAATCCAGTTAAGAAAAATAAAATAAGGGCAGGAGAGAAAGCCCACATATAAAACAAAATAAAAATGTGCAAAGAAGAAAAAACAGAAAATCCTAAAAATCGTAAGAAAGAATGCTACACTAAGCCCTATGCAAATAACTTTAACAAAAATCTGGGCAACATTACTGGGTATATACCCAAAGAATTATAAATCACTCTATTATAAAGACACATGCACACGTATGTTTACTGCAGCACTATTCACAATAGCAAAGACTTGGAACCAACCCAAATGCCCATCAATGACAGACTGGATAAAGAAAATGTGGCACATATACACCATGGAATACTATGCAGCCATAGAAAAGGATAGGTTCATGTCCTTTGCAGGGATATGGATGAAGCTGGAAACCATTATTCTCAGAAAACTAACACAAGAACAGAAAAACCAACACCACATGTTCTCACTTATAAGTGGGAGTTGAACAATCAGAACACATGAACACAGGGAGGTGAACATTACACACTGGGGACTGTTGAGGGGTGGGAGGCTAGGGGAGGAATAGCATTAGGAGAAATATCTAATGTAGATGACAGGGTGATGGATGCTGCAAACCACCATGGCATGTATATACCTATGTAACAAACCTGCCGTTCTGCACATGTACCCCAGAACTTAAAGTACAATGTAAAAAAAAAAAAATCTGGTCAAATGGATAACTTTCTATTTTAAAAAAATGTTCAAAGCTTTATTGACAGCAAGAGATGAACACACTAAAGAGAACCATTTGCACAGATGAAATAACGTTGCAGGGCACAAAAAAAAAATACTTACATGCCCACCCCTAACCAACCAATAAGCACCAGACCAAGGCTTTTTTTTTTTTTTCTTTTTTCTTTTTTTTTTTAATAGAGACAGGGTTTTGTCATGTTGCCCGGGCTGGTCTTGAACTCCCAAGCTCAGTGATCCACCCCCTCAGACTCCCAAAGTGCTGGGATTACAGGCATAAGCTCCTGCTTTTGGCCCAGACCCTTTTTTTTAAGGAATTCTACCAAACATTTAAACTGACAAGGGAGGGAGAAATGAAGGAAGACAGGTAAGTAACACACTCATCACAAGTATAAGAATCAACTGTAAAAATCCTAACTTCAATTTTGGCAGGCAACTTCAAGCATCATATTATGATCAGGTAATGTTTATTCCATAAATGCAAAGATAATTCAAATATTTTCAAAGTTATTAATACAATTCACCACAATGGATCTAACAGGGGGAATACATCTTCAGCATCAGACATGCTTTAAAAGCATGAAAAATTCAACATTCATTCTTAACTTAAAATAATAAAACAAGAATCAACAGCTATTTAACATGAGATGGAAAAATAGATCAAAGCCAACATAATCCTTACTGGGAAGACCCTGGAGGCACTGAAGACCATCCACATAGGAATGGCAACCAGCACCACTACTGTTCAGCACTGCAGGGAGCATCAGCCAGCACAAACAGACAAGAGGGAAAAACTGAACTACAAACTGGGAAAGAAGTCAAACGCCAACCAAAGTTGAATAAGACATGGTAAGCCTATCAATATCTGAAGATAAAATAATTATATATCTGAACAAAAGGAAATTCCTGAAAAACCATGTACAGTATGAGAATTCTTAATTTTATATCCTTCTATCTTACTAAAATGGAAAGTTCTCCTATACATGAACAACAATTATTTAGGAAATACAATTGAAGAACACAGCCTATTTATAATAGCAACTAAAATATTTAAAACTAAGAGGAAATGTGCAATACCTATCTGAGGAAATTTTTAAGACATCACTTAAGGATACAAAAGAAAACCTCACAAATGGGGAGAAAATAAAGAAAACCTAAACAAATGGAAAGATATAATATCCTCAGAAAGTAAGACCCAACATAGATAATGTCAAACCTTCCTCAACAAATTTATAAATTGAATACAACTCCAATAAAAATGGGCCATTGTATCTCCTTGTATCATAGAAAGCCGAATCTCAAGATCATATGGAAAAATAAGTAAACAACAATAAATAGAAGGCTGGTCATGGTGACTTACACCTGTAATCTCAGCACTTTGGGAGGCTGAGGCAGGTGGATCACTTAAGGTCAGGACTTCCAGATGAGCCTGGCCAACCTGGTAAAACCCTGTCTCTATTAAAAAAATAAAATTAATTATTTAAATTTTTTTTAAAAAAAGAATAAATACGAAAAACAATAAGAACAACTATTCCTACCAGACACTAAAACAACTACTGGCCAGGTGCATTGGTTCATGCCTATAATCCCAGCACTTTGGGAGGCCGAGGCAGGTGGATCACCTGAGGTCAGGAGTTCAAAACCAGCCTGGCCAACATGGTGAAATCCCATCACTACAAAAATACAAAAATTAGCTGGGCATGATGGCAGGTTCCTGTAATCCCAGCTACTCAGGAGACTGCGGCAGGAGAATCACTTGAGCCTGGGAGATGAAGATTGTGGTAAGCTGAGATTTCGCCACTGCACTCCAGCCTAGGCAACAGAGAGAGATTCTGTCTCAAAAAAAAAAAAAAAATCAATAATTAAAATAATATGATAACAGTGCATGAGACGACAAGTACACAAATGAAATAAAATAGCTCAGAAACAGATTCACATGTATAAACTGGAGGCCGGGCGTGGTGGCTCACCTGTAATTCTAGCAGTTTGGGAGGCCAAGATGGGAGGATCATCACCTGAGGTCAGGAATTCAAGACCAGCCTGATCAACATGGTGAAACCCATCCTACTAAAAATACAAAAATTATCTAGGCACAGTGGTGGGCACTTGTAATCCCAGCTACTTGGGAGGCTGAGGCAGGAGAATCACTTGAACCTGGGAGGCAGAGGTTGCAGCGAGCTGAGATCGTGCCACTGCACTCCAGTCTGGGCAACACAGTGAGACTCCATCTCAAAAAAATAAAAATATGTATAATGGAATTCTGTAAAGTATTAAAGATGCATCTCAAATCAGTTGGCTAGAGGATTTTTTCATAGAGTATTGAGACAACTAGATAGACATCTGGAAAAACACATGAGAATAAATGAATCAAAGATTTTAACATATAAAAAATAAAACCCTAGGCCGGGCATGGTGGCTCATGCCTGTAATCCTAGCACTTTGGGAGGCCGAGATGGGTGGATCACCTGAGGTCAGGAGTTCAAGACCAGCCTGGCCATCATGGTGAAACACCATCTTTAAAAAAAATAAAAATAAAATCCTAAAAGTAAACAAAGAAAACTTTGGGGAATTCCGTTAAAACTTGGCAGAGGAAAAAAAAAAATCTTTCTACTAAAATCTCAAAACCCAGAAGTTAGATAAAGAAAATACTGATAAATTAGACTACATAAAAATAAAAAATGTCTGCACAGTAACAAGTATGATAAGCACAGGTAAAAATACAAATTGCAAACTGAAACAAATATTTGTCTTCCACCACAGATAAAAGCTAATCCTTTTTTTTTTTCTTTTTTTGAGACAGAGTCTTGCTCTGTTGCCCAGGCTAGAGTTCAGTGGTGTGATTGCAGCTCACTGTAGCCACGACCACCTGAGCTCATGTGATCCTCCCACCTCAGCCTCCCAAGTAGCTGGGACCACAGGGATGTACCACCACACCTCACTAATTTTTTTAAGATTTTGTAGAGATAAGGTCTTGCTACATTGTCCAGGCTGGTCTTGAACTCCTGGGCTCCAGCTGTCCTCCCTCCTCAGCCTCCCAAAGTGCTAGGATTATGGGCATGAACCACCACACCCACTACTAATTTTAATATATGAGAAGGTCCTAGAAAACAAAGAAACAGAACAGCCTGATAGAATAATGGTCAAAAAACATGAGTAGATAGTTCCCAGAATAATTAATGCAACTGGCCCTTAAATATAAAAACACGTACAAATGCACACTCCAGAGAAATGCTAATTAAGGCTAAACTGAGTTTCCACTTCCTGTCTTTCAGATTGGCACAAATCCAAAAGTTAGACATATTTACAACATTGGTGAAGCTATGGGGAGACAGGCACTTGCCTACTCTCCTAGTGGGAACTCATAGCCCAACTAGCCTCCATAATGGGGGGAATTACGGAGAGCAGTTTGACACTACCAATCCAAATCACACATGTTCTCTGACAGAGCAATCCTATTGCTGAGAATTCATGTTACAGATATATTTACTTCAGCATCCTTTCTTAGCAGCAAAGGTTGGGAACTACAGGTAAATTGAACTATTTGCATTTACATAACGAAATTTCTCTATAAGGGATATGAATGATACACTGACAGATACCAACTTAATAAATAAAAAGCTGCAAACCTTGAAAAAAAAAAAAAAAAAGGACATGTACTTACCTTGCAAAGACTTTAAGTACTTTACATATTCTACCAAGCATGCTATTGATTACACATATCCAAAGCCTGTAATCTCTTTCTGGCATTAATCTTTTTTAACAAAATTCTGTTTTGTTTTTGTTTCATCAAAATGATGGCCTCTGGAATTCATTATCAGTTTCTCTCCCCTTAAACCAAGAGAATACTGCTGGTTGCAAAAGGATACTAGAAATCACCCCCTACAGTGCTGTTTTCTCTAATAACTTGAAGAAGGGTGTCATTTGCTATGTGTATACACTGTCTCCAAAATATATTAATTTTTATAAAGGCCTGACACTAGTTGTATTAGTTTGTTCTCACATTGCTATAAAGAAATACCATAGATTGAGTAATTTACAAGAAAAGTGGTTTAATTGGCTCATGGGTCTACAGGCTGTACAGGAAGTATGATAGCATCTGCTCCTGGGGAGGCCTCAGGAAACTTACAATCATGGCAGAAGGCAAAAGGGGGGACAGGCACATCACATGGCCAGAGCAGGAGCAAGATAGAGGCGGGGGGTGCCACACACTTAAATAACCACATCTTGTAAGAACTCATTCACTGTCATAAGGACAGTACCACGGGAATATTGCTAAACCATTCATAAGAACCCACTCCTGTGATCTAATTACCTCCCTCAAGGCCCCACCTCCAACACTGGGATTATATTTCAGCATGAGATTTGGGTGAGGACACGCATCCAAAGTGTATCACCACTATTCCTCCAAGTTGCTGTCCTCTGCATAGAGTGCATTTTCCCAGATACTTAAAGGTAAAAGGAGCCAAAATATCCCACCCACAAAATCTGTCCTCAGTATCCCCTGCATCCTCATGCCTCAGGGTTCACTCCTGTTTCTCAGGTGAAATGAGCAGGTACATATGGCTGTGACATCACTTAAATACAAAATAAATAAATAAATAAATAATTTTTAAACAAAAATAAGTAAGAAATGAGATGCCAAGCGTGATGGCTCACGCCTGTAATCCCAGCACTTTGGGAGGCCAAGATGAATGGATTTGCCTGAGCTTGGAAGTTGACGAACAGCCTGGGCAACACAGTGAAACCCCGACTCTACTAAAATACAAAACATTAGCTGGGTGTGGTGGCATGAGCCTGTAATCCCAGCTACTCAGGAGGCTGAGGCAGAAGAATCACTTGAACCTGGGAGGTGGAGGTTGCAGTGAGCAGATTATTGGGCCACTGCACTCCAGCCTGGGCAACAGAGCAAGACTCTGTCTCAAAAAAAAAAAAGAACTTTTCCTGCTTTCTTTGTCTATAGAGTAAGTAATCCACATGAGACAGTCCCACAGTTACAGAGATAAGCACTCCCTAAAGAGGATTTAAAAATAAACAGATATTTAAAATTTTTATAGATTTTCTTTAACAAGAAGTTTTTTCTTACATATAAATCTTTTATTTCCATTTAAGCCAATCTTTTTGTTCCATCTCTTAAGAATTTGAGAAAACGTGGGTTTCTTCCTCTTTCCAACTTAGTTAACCAACTTAATATGAGTCATCCCTTGGTTTTTCTCTAAATTCAATAATCAGCCTTCACGGATGTCATTTACTCATTTATAATCTGCGACGTGGCCTGCTTTTCACCAGTCTGAGCCTCAGTGTTTCTGCCTGGGGTGGGCAGGCCTTGTCTCCAAGTTTCTCTGGTATGGCGCCAAGGCAGCCCATACCTGCTCATTTCTTATTTATTTTAACCATTTTTCAGGCTTCAGAATTTCCTCCTTACCACCCTTAATAAGAACAGTAAACCTGGGCTTATCTATGCTTTCATATCAAATCCAAACTGCTTTTAGGGGCTCCAAAACCTAATCTTGCCTTCTGACAACCTTATTTCTACGTTGTGTCCCTTCTATAAACTAAATACATTCCCACTGCTACTTAAGCTATCCCCTCATCACTCCAGTTCAGACAGTCTTCTTACTTTACGCAATCCCAATCCATGTCCACATGGCCAGTTCAACACCAGCATATCCACCAAAAAACATATTCTAATATCCCCCATCCAAAATGATCTCCTTTCATACTGCATGTTAGAATTTTCTTCCTCAAATTAATTATAGTTATAATGTTAAATTTAATTATGTTTATATGTTTGCAGAATTTAATAACAAACACTGCCTGGTTCTCAATTGTCACATGGATATTAGTGGTATCTCCTCAACTAGCTCACATAGTTCAGCATATAACCTAGGCACACAGAAGACACTCAGCAAGCATTGTTCATGGCAGAAACCATTGTTCATGGCACAAACCAGTCACGGCTGTGTAGTTCAACATGCTGGTTCTGTTATGCACTGCAGCATCTGAACTGCACTGCAGTTCTGTGTTTTGCCTCATTTTTCACTGTCTCGTTGTCTAAACTTCTGCCTTTGCCATTCTGTAGCAAGCCTTTATCACATAACCCAGCCTAGTTTTTGTTAATCCCACTTTAGAGCATCAGCTTTGGGTAAACAATCTTAAAAGTAGTCCCACTCTCTGATGCCTCATTCATCAAAACTACCAAGATGACTTTTCTTTTTTTTAAGATGGAGTCTGGCTCTGTCCCCCAGGCTGGAGTGCAGTGGCATGATCTGGGCTCACTGCAACCTCCGCCTCCTCAGTTCAAGCAATTCTCCTGCTTCAGCCTCTCTAGTAGCTGGGATTACAGGCACATACCATCATGCCTGGCTAAATTTTTGTATTTTCAATAGAGACAGGATTTCACCGTGTTGGCCAGGCTGCTCTCGAACTCCTGACTTCTGGTGATCCACCCACCTCAGCCTCCCAAAGTGCTGGGATCATAGGCATGTGCTACCACACCTGGGCAAGATGACATTAAATTCTATTCCAGTTTTCTACATTGTTTAAAACTCTTAAGAGCACCCAATCAACTACACTGCCCTTTACATTATGTCAAATTCATCAGTACTACCTCAAACAATAAAACCAAATGCATGCAAAAACTCAGCTACTCAACAGGTTTCCCACCTCTGTTAGTGATACTCTCTGGTACACAGAGTGAGAACCCCTATCTATTCTCAGAGGTGGTACAAAGGCCAACTCCAAAACAGTGAGACATGAGTAGCCATCTGGTGGATTGCATGAAAGAGGAGTTCTGAGGCCATATCATGGTTTAGGGCAAGCTTGTTCAACCCATGGTCTGTGGGCTGCATGTGGACACTTTGAATGTGGCCCAACACAAATTTATAAACTTTCTTAAAACATTATGAATTTTTTTGCAATTTTTTTAAGCTCATCAGCTTTTGTTAGTGTTACTGTATTTTATGTGTGGCCCAAAACAATACTCCTCCTTCCACTGTGGCCCAGGGAAGCCAAAAGACTGCAGACCCCTGAGTTAGAGACAGACTTCCTCAACTAGTGATGTCTGCCAGGACAATGGCAAGGGAACAGGCAGAATGGATCTGCTGACCCTGTTATTTGGGATTAGAATAGAATCAAAAGCTTTACTAAAATAAAGATACCTTCAATATTCCCATTTCTACATGGTTTGCATATCTGTAATAGAATAGTTTGCACCCCTCCCCTTTTTTATAACTGGGTAATTTTCTGCTAGCATCTCTCAGTTATCAAAACCAAGTTAAAAGCACTGCCATAGACTAAATGTTTGCATCTCTCAACACTAATGTGTTGAAACCTAATCCCCAATGTGAGAGTGTTTGGAGCTGGGATCTCTGAGAGGTAATTAGATCATGAGGGTGGAGCCCTTATGAATGGGACTAGTGCCCTTATAAGAAAGGTCCTGACGGGTGCCATGGCTCACGCCTGTAATCCCTGCACTTTGGGAAGCCGAAGCGGGCAGATCACGAGGTCAAGAGATGGAGACCATCTTGGCCAACATGGTGAAACTCCATCTGTTACAAATACAAAAAATTAGCCAGGCGTGGTGGCACGAACTGGTAGTCCCAGCTACCGAGGAGGCTGAGGCAGGAGAATCGCTTGAACCCGGGAGGTGGAGGTTGCAGTGAGCCAATACTGTGCCATTGTGCTCCAGCCTGGGCAACACAGCGAGACTCTATCTCAAAAAAGGTCCTGGTCTGTGCTCAGAGAGCCATGGGCACCATGGAACCCATGCCTCTGCAGGATTTTGTGCGCACCCTGGACCTCACCTCCCTTCCACACATACTGCGGATCTTCTTGCAGTCCTACTATCCGGGCTCCATCTACGACATCGAGGGGAAAGAGTGCTGGCTCTGCAAGGGGACCTGATCAAGATCACTCAGGCTCGCCTCCAGTATGTGATCTATGAGAACCTGAAGATAAAAATGGTAGTCAGGACGACAGACCCCAACTTCCAGGGCCACTTCGTCTCCCTCAAGACCTCTCAGAGCTACGAAACCCTGGAAGGGCTGGTCTTTGACACAGTTCGGAGCTCCAAGCAGCAGCTGCCCATTTACATCATGTCGAGCTGCAGGACTGTCACAGAGGGCAGGGTGGTGACTGATGACCAGGTCCTCATTTTTGAGGCTGTGGTGCAGCGCCACCACACCTCCAGTGCCCGCTGTGTCCTGGTCACGGAGGATGAGCAGGTCATCCTGCACCTGCCCCTAAACCAGAGGGGGCCCTTCAAGGCCTATGACCTCCTGGGTGCATTCCAGCCAGGCCAGCCACTCCGGGTGGTGGCCACAAAGGACTGTGAGGGTGACAGAAAGAAGAATCCTAAGTTCACATCCCTGGCTGTGGGTGACCGGCTGGAGGTACTGGGGCCTGGCCTGGCCCATGGGGCCCAGGGCAGTGACGTTGACATCTTGTTTTGTCAGCAGCTGAGTGACGAGTATGAGGAGGCAGAGAGCCCAGAGTGGGTCCTGTTGCCCCTCCACTTCCCTGGCAGCTTTGTGGAGGAGTTGAGTTACAGCTGGTGGTACAGCCTGGCGGATCTGATTGCCCAGTTCTCATTGCCTTTTGAGGTCAGGGTGATGGTCAAGGATCCCAGTTACCCCAGTGACCCTCTGACTGCTGTACTGGGTCTGCAGCTGGAGGAGAAGATCACAGAGCCCTTCTTGATGGTCAGCCTGGACTCTGGGCCTGGGATGTGCTTCGAGATCCCTCCCCGGTGGCTGGACCTGACTGTCGTGGAGGCCGAGGTGCGGCCAGACTGGCCAGGGGGTCTGTGCCCGTAGCCACAGTGGAGGAGCTGCCAGACACCTTCTATTACACTCTTCAGAAGCTGGGAGCCTGTGAGATCCAAGCCCCTCCACCAAGGCCCCCTAAAAGTCAGGGCCTCAGAGGGCAGAGGAGATATAGCAGCGAGAAGGGAGGCGTCAAGTCTTCGGATTGCAGCAACCCCCTTTGCTACCCAAACCCAAGGTGAAGACCTTGCCAGAGTTCACCAGGGATAGCTCCAGTATGTACAGCAAGATTCCTGGCCACAAGAAGGGCCACAGGCCCACTAAGCCCCAAACACAGGATCTAGATGATGATAAACATGATTACGAAGAAATACTTGAGCACTTTCAGAAAACCATCTAAGTTCTGGAGGAACCATGCATCCTAACTGCTGCTTCTCAGGGAATCTGATGCCAGCCAACCATTAGAAGCCTCTAAAAGACCTCAGGCAAGGCCTCATAGAAATTGAACTGCGCACAGGGAATGGCTTTGTGGCAACTGATTTGATGGACACTGCACCAGCTTCCTTCAGGTTCCAGATTCCTTAGGAATCTTAGGGTGGGCTGGCTTGGACCTAACACCTTGCACATGACTCCCTCAGCCTCAGAGCCTTGGGATGTAGAGGAGCTAGCAGGGTTCCTCAATCCTGTAACCCCAGCTGTCCCACCGATGGGTGCAGATGAGAATCAGAGGCCACCAACCTTGGTGATACCAATGGATCTCAGTAAAGAGGATTCCATCCTGATCACACTGCATGGGAGATTTTGTTAACGTTTGCCACTCCCACTGTCACCCCCAAGCTCTAAGCCCCGGGAGGTCTGGACTGTCTTCGTCATCTCTGTAGCACCTAGCCTGATAGATCTCCATGTGGTAAATGGGGGTCATATTAATGTGGGAACCTGGCTTCAAGAGCAGAATCTTAGGACCTTGGCGCACAAAAGCTGGTGGTGAAATGAGGAGAGCCAATTTAAGAAGACCCTTATGGATACCTGAGACTGCAGAAAACTGGTGGGTTTCATCAGGTGGTGAAAGTCAGAGTTGTAAGTGACTATCCAACATTATTTCATTATTTTTAAATCATAGAATAAAAATGAGCTTCTACACACACACACACACACACACACACACACACACACACACACAAAAGAAAGGTTCTAAAAAGATCCCTCACTCCTCCTGTCATGTGAGGTTTCAGCAAAAGGACAGCCCTGCACAAACCAGGAAGCTGAGCCCTGGCTTGGGCCCAACTTTCCAGCCTCCAGAACTGTGAAAACTCCATGTCTGTTGTTTATAAGCCACCCACTCTATGGTATTTTGTTACAGCAGCCTGAGTGGACTAAGACAAACACTAAGCTAGAAAAAGTAAATGAACATTTTTTTGGGAAAGGTAGATGAGAAAATCTATTTCTTTTTTCATCATTACATATTCCAGTAGTTCTCCAAAAACTTATAAAATAATCAATGCTGATTATAAAATCGGGAAATTTTAACCCCAAATATAAGTATTAACCACATAATTAACTGTGAATTTTGATGCATAAATGCAGGTGGGGTGGAGCTGTGGACACTAACCTGTTGTCAGTTAGCACTGAAAAAAAAAAAGTGTTGAGAATAACAGGCAAAAAAAAAAAAAGACTAACAGGCAAAGTTCCTTTTTTCTTAGTGTTTTTTTTTTTCCTTTTTTTTTTTTTTTTTCCTGAGTCAGAGTCTCATCATGTCACCCAAGTTGGGGTGCAGTGGTGAAATATCGACTCACCACAACCTCCACCTCATGGGCTGAAGTGATTCTCATGCCTATGCCTCAGCCTGCCCAGTAGCTGGGATTACAACTGTGTACCACCATGCCCGACTATTTTTTTGTATTTTAGTAAAGATGAGGTTTCACCATGTTGGCCAGAATGGTCTCAACAGAGTTCCATTTTAACAACTAACATCTTTTTTTTTTTTTTTGAGACAGAGTCACTCTGTCACCCAGACTGGAGTGCAGTGGTAAGATCTCAGCTCACTGAAACCTCAGCCTCCCAGGTTCAAGCAATTCTCCTGCCTCAGCCTCCTGAGTAGCTGGGATTACAGGTGCATATCACTACACCTGGCTAATTTTTGTATTTATAGTAGAGTTGGGGTTTCACCATGTTGGCCAGGCTGTTCTTGAACTCCTGACCTTGTGATCCACCAGCCTCGGCCTCCCAAAGTGCTGGGATTACAGGCATGATCCACCATGACTGGCCAATGACTACCATACTAACAACCCACTCAACACACTATTGACCCACATCTTGGCTAG
The DNA here is from genome assembly GCA_004027835.1 of Alouatta palliata. Lineage (NCBI taxonomy): Eukaryota > Metazoa > Chordata > Mammalia > Primates > Atelidae > Alouatta > Alouatta palliata. The sequence continues at coordinate 18,098 of PVKV010033091.1, forward strand.
CAGCCCACATGATCTCTGTTGATTTGGAAACAGCTAATTTGATTAAACAAGAAATCCCACAACAGAGATGCATTCATAAAATTCCACTGTCAAATGAACCATCAATTCACTTAAAATGTCAGCCTTGTGGTTTGTCATTTACATATTGTTATCTTTGATTGGAATGTTAAATCATCTTTTTTTTTTTTTTGAGACAGAGTCTCTTTGTTGCCAGGCTGGAGTGCAAGGGCATGATCTCAGTTCACTGCAAACTCCGCCTCCTGGGTTCAAGTGATTCTCCTGTCTCAGCCTCCCAAGTAGCTGGGACTAAAGGTGCGCACCACCACGCCCTGCTAATTTTTTGTATTTTAGTAGAGACAGGGTTTCACCACGTTGGCCAGGATGGTCTCGATCTCCTAATCTCGTGATCTGCCCACTTCAGCCTACCAAAGTGCTGGGATTACAGGCATTAGCCACCATGCCCAACCTGCAATGCTAAATATTCTTAATAGATCTGTTCTTCAAAAATTTCATTGATGACTTGAGGATGACTGTTATGAGTGTCCTGGTAAGTGACTATATAATAAGAAAAAAACAAATTGACTTTTCTTCTGCTATACTCTTTTTTTTTTTTATATATATATACTTTTTATTGCATTTTAGGTTTGGGGGTACATGTGAAGAACATGCAAGATTGTTACATAGGAACACTCATGGCAGTGTGATTTGCTGCCTTCCTCCCCATCACCTATATCTGGTATTTCTCCCCATGCTATCCCTCCCCAACTCCCCACCCCCTGCTATCCCTCCCCTTTTTCCCCCCGACAGACCCCAGTGTGAGATGCTCCCCTCCCTGTGTCCATGTGTTCTCATTGTTCAACACCCGTCTATGAGTGAGAATATGCGGTGTTTGGTTTTCTGTTCCTGTGTCAGTTTGCTGAGAATGATGGCTTCCAGGTTCATCCATGTCCCTACAAAGGATGCAAACTCATCGTTT
>PVKV010033092.1:0-19071 GCA_004027835.1 Alouatta palliata
CCATTCCATTCATCATTCCATTCAATTTCATTCCCCATTCCATTCCCCATTCCATTCCATTAAATTCCCTATTCTATTCCCCGTTCTATTCCTTTCCATTCCCATTCCATTCTCCATTCCATTCCTTTCCGTTTCCCATTCTATTCATTGTTCCATTCCATTCCATTCCTCATTTCATTTCATTCCATTCCAGTCCTCTTTCCATTTCATTGCATACCTCATTCTCTTTCACGTTCCATTCCATTCCATTCCATTTCCATTCAGCATTCCATTCCATTCCATTCCCCAATTTTTCCTCCATGTTCTTCCATTCCAATCTCCATTTCTTTCCCCGTTCCATTCCATTCACTTCCCCATTACATTTCCATTCCATTCCATCCCATTCCACATTCCATTCCCATTTCACTTAAGTTCCATTACCCTTTCCATTCCCCATTCCATTATGCATTCCATTCCCCATTCCATTCCATTCCATTCGCCATTACATTCCCCATTTCAATCACTATTCAATTCCATTACATTCCCCATTCCATTTCCCAATCCATTCCATTACATTCCCGATTCTCTTACCCTTTCCACTCCTCATTCCATTCCATTCAATTCCGCATTCCATTATCAATTCCATTCAATTCCATTCCCCATTCCATTCTACATTCCTTTCCATATCATTCCCCATTCCATTCCCCTTTCCATTTTCCATTCCATTCCATTCCATTCTCCATTTCATTCCCCATTCCATTCCCCACTCCACTCCATTGTCTTCCTCATTTCATTTCCCGTTCCATTCAGTTGCATACATCATTACATTGCTCGTTCCACTCCATTCCATTCCACATTACATTACCCGTTCCATTCCATTCCATTAACTGTTCCATTCAAATTCATTCCACATTCCATTCCCCATTCCATTCCCCATTCCATTTCCCGTTCCATTCCATTTATTTCCCCTTTGATTTCCCCAATCCATTCCATTTCCTTCCCATTCCATTCCACTCACTTCACTGATACATTTCCCATTCCATCTCGCATTCCATTACCCTTTCCATTAAATTCATTTCCAAAATCAATTCCCCATTCCATTCCCCATTCCATTCTATTCCATTTCATTCCACATTCCATTCCCCATTTCATTACCATTTCCATTCCATTCCATTTTCCATTCCATTCTCCCTTCCAATCACCATTCAATTCCATTCTTTTCTCCATTTCATTCCCCATTCCATTCCCCACTCCACTCCATTTCCTTATTCATTTCATTTCCCGTTCCATTCAGTTGCATGCATCACTACATTCCTCGTTCCACTCCCTTCCTTCCACATTACATTACCCGTTCCATTCCATTCCATGAACCGTTCCATTCAAATTCATTCCCCATTCCATTCGCCATTCCATTTCCCGTTCCATACCATTTCTTTCCCCATTGATTTCCTCAATCCATTCCATTTCACTCCCATTCCATTCCACGCCCTTCACTATTACATTTCCCATTCCATCTCGCATTCCATTACCCTTTCCTCTAAATTCATTTCCAAAATCAATTCCCGATTACATTCCCCATTCCATTCCATTCCCCATTCCCCATTCCATTTCCTATTCTTTTCCATTCCACTGTCTATCCCATTCCACATTTCATTTCATTTCGCATTCCATTCCCATTCCATTCCCCAATCCTATATATTCCACACCCCATTCCATTACAATACTTTCCTTTTTCCATTCACCATTGCTTTCCCCATTCCATTAACCATTCCAGTCCTTTCCATTCCCCATTACATTCATCATTCCATTCAATTTCATTCCCCATTCCATTCCATTAACTGCCCTATTCTATTCCCCGTTCCATTCTTTTCCATTCCCCATTCCATTCCTTTCCATTTCCCATTCTATTCATTGTTCCATTCCATTCCATTCCTCATTTCATTTCATTCCATTCCAATCCTCTTTCCATTCCATTGCATACCTCATTCTCTTTCACGTTCCATTCCATTCCATTCCCTTTCCATTCAGCATTCCATTCCATTCCGTTCCCCAATTTTTCCTCCATTTTCTTCCATTCCATTCTCCATTTCTTTCCCCATTCCATTCCGTTCACTTCCCCATTACATTTCCATTCCATTCCATCCCATTCCACAATCCATTCCCATTTCACTTAAGTTCAATTTTCCATTCCATTCCCCATTCCATTACGCATTCCATTCCCCATTCCATTCCATTCCATTCCATTCGTCATTACGTTCCCCATTCCAATCACTATTCAGTTGCAATCCATTCCCCATTCCATTTTCCATTCCATTCCATTTCTTTCCCCATTGATTTCCCCAATCCATTCCATTTCATTCCCATTCCATTCCACTCACCTCACTGTTAAATTTCCCATTCCATCTCGCTTTCCATTACCCTTTCCATTAAATTCATTTCGAAAATCAACTCCCCATTCCATTCCCCATTCCATTCTATTCCATTTCATTCCATATTCCATTCCAAATTTCATTCCCATTTCCATTCCATTCCATTTTCCATTAAATTCCCCCTTCCAATCACCAATCAATTCCAATCCATTCCCCATTCCAGTCTACGTTCCATTCCATTCCATTCTCCATTCCATTACCCATTCCATTTCATTTCATTCCCGATTCCATTGCATTCCATTCCCTATTCCATTCCTTATTCCATTCCTCATTCCTTTCCATTCCATTCCCCATTCCATTCTATTCCCCATTCCATTTCCTATTCTTTTCTATTCCAGTGTCCATTCCATTCCACATTTCATTTCATTTCGTATTCCATTCCCATTCCATTCCCCAACCCTATATATTCCACTCCCCATTCCGTTAACCATTGCATTACAATACTTTCCCCTTTCCATTCACCATTGCTTTCCAAATTCCATTAACCATTCCATTTCTTTCCATTCCCCATTCAATTCATCATTCCATTCAATTTCATTAACCATTCCATTCCCTATTCCATTAAATTAAATTCCCTATTCTATTCCCCGTTCCATTCCTTTCCATTTCCCATTCCATTCCCCATTCCATTCGTTTCCGTTTCCCATTCTATTCATTGTTATATTCCATTCCATTCCTCATTTCATTTGATTCCATTCCAATCCTCTTTTCATTCCATTGCATACGTCCTTCTCTTTAACGTTCCATTCCATTCCATTACCTTTACATTCAGCATTACATTCCATTCCGTTCCCGAATTTTTCCTTCATTTTTTTCCATTCCATTCTCCATTTCTTTCCCCGTTCCATTCCATTCACTTCATTTACCATTGCTTTTCCCATTCCATTAACCACTCCATTCCTTTCCATTCCCCATTCCATTCATCATTCCATTCAATTTCATTCCCCATTCCATTCCATTAAATTCCCTATTCTATTCCCCGTTCCATTCCTTTCCATTCCCCATTCCATTCCCCTTTCCATTCCTTTCCATTTCCTATTCTACTCATTGTTCCACACCATTCTATTCCTCATTTCATTTCATTCCATTCCAATCCTATTTCCATTCCATTGCATACCTCATTCTCTTTCACGTTCCATTCCATTCCATTCCCTTTCCATTCAGCATTCCATTCCATTCTGTTTCCCAATTTTTCCTCCATTTACTTGCATTCCATTATCCATCTCTTTCCCCTTTCCATTCCATTCACTTACCCATTACATTTCCATTCCATTCCATCCCATTCCACATTTCATTCCCATTTCACTTAAGTTCCATTTCCTATTACATTCCCCATTCCATTCCATTCAATTCGCCATTACATTCCCCATTCAAATCACTACTCAATTCCATTCCCTTCCCCATTCCTTTTTCCGTTCCATTTCCATCCATTCCCTGTTCCATTCCTCGTTCCATTCCATTCCATTGCCCACTCCATTCCCGGTTCCTTTCCATTCAATTCGCCATTTCATTCTCCCTTCCATTCCATTGCATTTCGCATTCCAATCCCCGTTCCATTCCATTCCCCATTCCATTCCCCAATCCATTCCATTCCCGTTTCTCTTCCCCTTTCCATTCCTCATTCCATTCCATTCAATTCCCCATTCCTTTATCAATTCCATTTAATTCCATTCCCTATTCCATTCCACATTCCTTTCCATATCATTCCCCATTCCATTCCCCTTTCCATTTTCCATTCCATTCCATTCCATTCCCCATTTCATTCCCCATTCCATTCCCCACTGCACTCCATTTCCTTCCTCATTTCATGTCCCATTCCATTCAGTTGCATGCATCGTTACATTCCTCGTTCCACTCCATTCCATTCCACATTACTTTACCTGTTCCATTCTATTCCATTAAACGTTCCATAAGAATTCATTCCCCATTCCATTCCCCGTTCCATTTCCCGTTCCATTCCATTTCTTTCCCCGTTGATTTCCCCAATCCATTTCATTTCCTTCCCATTCCATTCCACTCACTTCACTTTTACATTTCCCATTCCATCTCGCGTTCCACTATCCTTTCCATTAAATTCATTTCCAAAATCAATTCCCCATTCCATTCCCCATTTTATTCTATTCCATTTCATTCCACATTCCATTCCCCATTTCATTCCCATTTCCATTCCATTCCATTTCCATTCCATTCCCCCTTCCAATCACCATTCTATTTAATTCCATTCCCCATTTCATTCCCCATTCCATTCCCCACTCCACTCCATTTCCTTTTTCATTTCATTTCCTGTTCCATTCAGTTGCATGCATCACTACATTCCTCGTTCCACTCCATTGCATTCGACATTACATTACCTGTTCCATTCCATTCTATTAACCGTTCCATTCAAATTCATTCCCCATTCAATTCCCCATTCCATTTCCCATTCCATACCATTTCTTTCCCCAATGATTTCCCCAATCCATTCCATTTCGCTGCCATTCTATTCCACTCTCTTCACTATTACATTTCCCATTCCATCTCGCATTCCATTACCCTTTCCATTAAATTCATTTCCAAAATCAATTCCCCATTCCATTCCCCATTCCTTTCCATTCCATTCCATTCCCCACTCCATTTCCTATTCTTTCCTATTCCATTGTCTATTCTATTCCACATTTCATTTCATTTCGCATTCCATTCACATTCCATTCCACAATCCTATATATTCCACTATCCATTCCATTAACCATTCCATTACAATACTTTCCCCTTTCCATTCACCATTGCTTTCCCCATTCCATTAACCATTCCATTCCTTTCCATTCTCATTCCATTCATCATTCCATTCAATTTCATTCCCCATTCCATTCCATTAAATTCCCTATTCTATTCCCCGTTCCATTCCTTTCCATTCTCCATTCCATTCCCCATTCCATTACTTTCCATTTCCCATTCTATTCATTGTTCCATTCCATTCAATTCCTCATTTCATTTCATTCCATTCCAATCCTCTTTCCATTCCATTGCATACCTCATTCTCTTTCACGTTCCATTCCATTCCATTCCCTTTCCATTCAGCATTCCATTCCATTCCGTTCCCCAAATTTTCCTCCATTTTCTTCCATTCCATTCTCCATTTCTTTCCCCGTTCCATTCAATTCACTTCCCCATTACATTTCCATTCCATTCCATCCCATTCCACATTCCATTCCCATTTCACTTAAGTTCCATTTTGCATTCCATTCCCCATTCCATTACTCGTTCCATTCCATATTCCGTTTCATCCCATTCGCCAATACATTCCCCATTCCAATCACTATTCAATTCCATTCCATTCCCCATTCCTTTTTCCGTTCCATTTCCATCCATTCCCTGTTCCATTCCCCATTGCATTTCATTGATTGCCCACTCCATTCACCGTTCCTTTCCATTCAATTCGTCATTTCATTCTCCCTTCCTTTCCATTGCATTTCGCAATGCAATCCCCGTTCCATTACATTTCCCATTCCATTCCCTAATCCATTCCATTACATTCCCCATTCTCTACCCATTTCCATTCCTCATTCCATTCCATTCAATTCCCCATTCCATTATCCATTCCATTCATTTCAATTTATCATTCCATTCTACATTCCTTTCCATATCATTCCCCATTCCAGTCCCCTTTCCATTTTCTATTCCATTCCTTTCCATTCCCCATTTCATTCCCCATTCCATTCCCCACTCCACTCCATTGCCTTCCTCATTTCATTTCCCGTTCCATTCAGTTGCATACATCATTACATTCCTCGTTCCACTCCATTCCATTCCAAATTACATTACCCATTCCATTCCATTCCATTAACAGTACCATTCAAATTCATTCCCCATTCCATTCCCCATTCCATTTCCCGTTCCATTCCATTTTTTCCCCATTGATTTCCCCAATCTATTCCACTTCATTCCCATTCCATTCCACTCACTTCACTATTACATTTCCCATTCCATCTCGCATTCCATTACCCTTTCCTTTAAATTCATTTCCAAAATCAATTCCCCATTCCATTCCCCATTCCATTCTATTCCATTTCATTCCACACCCATTACCCATTTCATTCCCATTTCCATTCCATTCCATTCTCCATTCCATTGCCCCTCCCTATCAACGTTCAATTCCATTCCATTTCTCATTCCTGTCCCCATTCCATTCCATTCCATTCCCCATTCTATTCCCCAATCCATTCCATTACATTCCCGATTCTCTTCCGCTTTCCATTCCTCATTCCATTCCATTCAATTCCCCTTTCCATTATCAGTTCCATTCAATTCCATTCCCCATTCCATTCTACATTTCTTTCCATATCATTCCCCATTCCATTTTCCTTTCCATTTTCCATTCCATTCCATTCCATCCCCCATTTCATTCCCCATTCCATTCCCCACTCCACTCCATTTCCTTCCTCATTTCATTTCCCATTCCATTCAGTTGCATGCATCATTACATTCCTCGTTCCACTCTATTCCATTTAACATTACATTACCCCTTCCATTCCATTCCATTCACCGTTCCATTCAAATTCATTCCCCATTCCATTCCAAATTCCATTTCCCGTACCCTTCCATTTCTTTCCCCGTTGATTTCCCCAATCCATTCCATTTCCTTCCATTCCATTCCACTCACTTCACCATTACATTTCCCATTCAATTTCTCATTCCATTAACATTTCCTTTAAATTCATTTCCAAAATCAATTCCCCATTCCATTCCCCATTCCATTCTATTCCATTTCATTCCACATTCCATTCACCATTTCATACCCATTTCCATTCCATTCCATTTTCCATTCCATTCCCCCTTCCAATCACCATTCATTTCCATTGCATTCCCCATTCCAGTCCCCGCTCCATTCCATTCCATTCCCCATTCCATTTTGCCTTCCATTATATTCCATTGCAATTCCATTCCCCGTTCAATTCCATTCCATTCCCCATTCCATTGCCCGTTCCATTTCATTTCATTCCCGATTCCACTGCATTCCATTCCCGATTCCATTCCCCATTCCATTCCTCATTCCTTTCCATTCCATTCCCCATTCCATTCCATTCCGTTCCCCATTCCATTTCCTATTCTATTCCTTTCCACTGTCCATTCCATTGTGAATATCATTTCATTTCACATTCCATTCCCATTCCATTCCCCAATCCTATATATTCCACTCCCCATTCCATTAACCATTCCATTACAATACATTCCCCTTTCCATTTACCATTGCTTTCCCCATTCCATTAACCACTCCATTCCTTTCCATTCCCCATTCCATTCATCATTCCATTCAATTTCATTCCCCATTCCATTCCATTAAATTCCCTATTTTATTCCCCGTTCCGTTCCTTTCCATTCCCCATTCCATTCCCCTCTCCATTCCTTTCCATTTCCTATTCTACTCGTTGTTCCACACCATTCTATTCCTCATTTCATTTCATTCCATTCCAATCCTATTTCCATTCCATTGCATACCTCATTCTCTTTCACGTTCCATTCCATTCCATTCCCTTTCCATTCAGCATTCCATTCCATTCTGTTTCCCAATTTTTCCTCCATTCTCTTCCATTCCATTATCCATCTCTTTCCCCGTTCCATTCCATTCACTTCCCCTTTACATTTCCATTCCATTCCATCCCATTCCACATTTCCTTCCCATTTCACTTAAGTTCCATTTCCCATTCCATTCCCCATTCCATTCCATTCAATTCTCCATTACATTCCCCATTCCAATCCATTAAATTCCCTATTCTATTACCCGTTCCATTCTTTTCCATTTCCCATTCCATTCCCCATTCCATTCCTTTCCATTTTCCATTCTATTCATTGTTCCCTTCCATTCCATTCCATTCCTCATTTAATTTCATTCCATTCCAATCCTCTTTCCATTCCATTGCATACCTCTTTCTCTTTCACGTTCCATTCCATTCCATTCCCTTTCCATTCAGCATTCCATTCCATTCCGTTCCCCAATATTTCCTCCTTTTTCTTCCATTCAATTCTTCATTTCTTTCCCTGTTCCATTCCATTCACTTCCCCATTACATTTCCATTCCATTCCATCGCATTCCACATTCCATTCCCATTTCACTTAAGTTCCATTTCCCATTCCATTCCCCATTCCATTCCCTTTCAGTTCCATTCCATTCGCCACTACATTCCCCATTCCAATCACTATTCAATTCCATTCCATTCCCCATTCCTTTTTCCGTTCCATTTCCATCCATTCCCTGTTCCATTCCCCGTTCCATTCCATTCCATTGCCCACTCCATTCCCCGTTACTTTCCACTCAATTCGCCATTTCATTCTCCCTTCCATTCCATTGTATTTCGCATTCCAATCCCCGTTCCATTACATTCCCAATTCCATTCCCCAATCCATTCCATTACATTCCCTATTCTCTTCCCCTTTCCATTTCTTCTTCCATTCCATTCAATTCCCCATTCCATTATAAATTCCATTCAATTCCATTCCCCATTCCATTCTACATTCCTTTCCATGTCATTCCGCATTCCATTCCCCTTTCCATTTTCCATTCCTTTCCATTCCATTCCCCATTTCATTCCCCATTCCATTCACCACTCCACTCCATTTCCTTCCTCATTTCATTTCCCGTTTCATTCAGTTGCATGCATCATTACATTCCTTGTTCCTCTCCATTCCATTCCACATTACATTACCCATTCCATTCCATTCCATTAACCGTTCCATTCAAATTCATTCCCCATTCCATTCCCCATTCCATTTCCCGTTTCATTCCATTTCCTTCCCTATTGATTTCCCCAATCCATTCCATTTCGTTCCCATTCCATTCCACTCACTGCACTATTTCATTTCCTCTTGCATCTCGCATTCCATTACCCTTTCCATTAAATTCATTTCCAAAATCAATTCCCCATTCCATTCTATTCCATTTCATTCCACATTCCATTCCCCATTTCATTCCCATATTCACTCCATTCCGTTTTCCATTCCATTCCCCCTTCCAATCACCATTCAATTCCATTCCATTCCCCATTACAGTCCCCGTTCCATTCCATTCAATTCCCCATTCCATTGCCCATTCCATTTCATTTCATTCGCAATTCCATTGCATTCCATTCCTGATTCCATTCCCCATTCCATTCCTCATTCCTTTCCATTCCAATCCCCATTCCATTCCATTCCATTCCCCATTCCATTTCCTATTCTATTCCATTCCACTGTCCATTCCATTCCACATTTCATTTCATTTCGCATTCCATTCCCATTCCATTCCCCATTCCTATATATTCCACTCCCCATTCCATTAACCATTCCATTACAATACTTTCCCCTTTCCATTCACCATTGCTTTCCCCATTCCGTTAACCATTCCATTCCTTTCCATTCCCCATTACATTCATCATTGCATTCAAATTCATTCCCCATTCCATTTCCCATTCCATTCCATTAAATTTCCTATTCTATTCCCCGTTCCATTCCTTTCCATTCCACATTCCATTCCCCATTCCATTCCTTTCCATTTCCCATTCTATTCATTGTCCCATTCCATTCCATTCCTCATTTCATTTCATTCCATTCCAATCCTCTTTCCATTCCATTGCATACCTCATTCTCTTTCACATTCCATTCCATTCCATTCCTTTTGCATTCAGCATTCCATTCCGTTCCATTCCCCAATTTTTCCTGCATGTTCTTCAATTACATTCTCCATTCTTTTCTCCGTTCCCTTCCATTCAATTCCCCATTATATTTCCATTCCATTCCATCCCATTCCACATTCCATTCCCATTTCACTTAAGTTCCTTTTCCCATTACATTCCCCATTCCATTACGCATTCCATTCCCCATTCCATTTCATTCCATTCGCCATTTCATTCCGCTTTCCAATCACTATTCAATTCCATTCCATTCCCCGTTCCTTTTTCTGTTCCATTTCCATCCATTCCCTGTTCCATTCCCCGTTCCATTCCATTCCATTGTCCACTCCATTATCCTTTCCTTTCCATTCAATTCTCCATTTCATTCTCCCTTGCATTCCATTGCATTTCGCATTCCAATCCCCATTCCATTACATTCCCCATTCCATTCCCCAATCCATTCCATTACATTCCCGATTCTCTTCCCCTTTCCATTCCTCATTCCATTCCATTCAATTCCCCATTCCATTATCAATTCCATTCAATTCCATTCCCCATTCCATTCTACATTCCTTTCTATATCATTCCCCATTCCATTCCCCTTTCCATTTTCTATTCCATTCCATTCCATTCCCCCTTGCATTCCCCATTCCATTTCCCACTCCACTCCATTGCCTTCCTCATTTCATTTCCCGTTCCATGCAGTTGCATGCATCATTACATTCAACGTTCCACTCCATTCCATTCCACATTCAGTTACCCGTTCCATTCCATTCCATAAACCGTTCTATTCAAATTCATTCCCCATTCCATTCCCCATTCCATTTCCCGTTCCATTCCATTTCTTTCCCCATTGATTTCCACAATCCATTCCATTTCCTTCCCATTCCATTCCACTCACTTCACTATTACATTTCCCATTCCATCTCGCATTCCATTACCCTTTCCATTAAATTCATTTCCAAAATCAATTCCCCATTCCATTGTATTCCATTTCATTCCACATTCCATTCACCATTTCATTCCCATTTCCATTCCATTCCATTTTCCATTCCATTCCCCCTTCCAATCACCATTCAATTCCATTCCATTCCCCATTCCAGTCCCCGTTCCATTCCATTCCTTTCCCCATTCCATTTCGCCTTCCATTATATTCCATGGCCATTCCATTCCGTGTTCCATTCCATTAAATTCCCCATTCCATTGCCCATTCCATTTCATTTCATTCCCGATTCCATTGCATTCCATTCCCGATTCCATTCTTCATTCCATTCCTCATTCTTTTCCATTCCACATTCCATTTCCTATTCTATTCCATTCCACTGTCCATTCCATTCCACATTTCATTTCATTTTGCATTCCATTCCCATTCCATTCCCCAATCCTATATATTCCACTCCCCATTCCATTAACCATTCCATTACAATACTTTCCCCTTTCCATTCAGCATTACTTTCCCCATTCCGTTAACCATTCCATTCCTTTCCATTTCCCATTTCATTCATCATTCCATTCAATTTCATGCCCCTTTCCATTCCATTAAATTCCCTATTCTATTCCCCATTAAATTCCTTTCCATTCTTCATTCCTTTACCCATTTTTTTCCTTTCCTTTTCACGTTCTATTCATTGTTCCACTCCATTCTATTCCTCATTTAATTTCATTCCATTCCAGTCCTCTTCCCATTTCATTGCATACCTCATTCTCTTTCACTTTCCATTCCATCTCATTCCGTTTCCATTCAGCATTCCATTCCATTCTGTTCCCAAATTTTTCCTCCATTTTCTTTCATTCCATATTCCATTTCTTTCCTCGTTTCATTCCATTCACTTCCCCATTACATTTACATTCCATTCCATCGCATTCCACATTCCATTCCTATTTCACTTAAGTTCCATTCCTATTTCACTTAATTTCCATTTCCCATTCCATTCCCCATTCCATTCCATTCCATTCGCCATTACGTTCCCCATTCCAATCACTATTCAATTCCATTCCATTCCCCATTCCTTTTTCCATTCCATTTCCATCCATTCCCTGTTCCATTCCCCATTCCATTCCTTTCCATTGCGCACTCCATTCCCCGTTCCTTTCCATTCAATTCGCCCTTTCATTCTCCCTTCCATTCCATACCATTTCGCATTCCATTCCCCATTCTATTCCATTCCCCATTCCATTCCCCAATCCATTCCATTAGATTACCGATTCTCTTCCTTTTTCCATTCCTCATTCCATTCCATTCAATTCCCCATTCCATTATCAATTCCATTCCTCAATCCATTCTACTTTCCTTTCCATATCATTCCCCATTCCTTTCCCCTTTCCCTTTTCCATTCCATTCCATTCCATTCCCCATTTCATTCCCCATTCCATTCCCCACTCCACTCCATTGCCTTCCTCATTTCATTTCCCGTTCCATTCAGTAGCATGCATCATAACATTCCTCGTTCCACTCCATTCCATTCCACATTACATTACCCATTCCATTACATTCCATTAACCATTCCATTCAAATTCATTCCCCATTCCATTCCCCATTCCATTTCCCGTTCCGTTCCATTTCTTTCCCCATTGATTTCCCCAATCCATTCCATTTCCTTCCCATTCCATTCCATTCACTTCACTATGACATTTCCCATTCCATCTAGCATTCCATTACCCTTTCCATTAAATTCATTTCCAAAATCAATTCCCCATTCCATTCCCCATTCCATTCTATTCCATCTCATTCCACATTCCATTCCCCATTTCCTTCCCATTTCCATTCCATTCCATTTTCCATTCCATTCCCCCTTCCAATTACCATTCAATTCCATGGCATTCCCCATTCCAGTCCCAGTTCCATTCCTTTCAATTCCCCATTCCATTTCGCCTTCAATTATATTCCATTGCCATTCCATTCCAAATTCCATTCCATTCCATTCCCCATTCCATTGCCAATTCCATTTCATTTCATTCCCGATTCCATTGCTTTCTATTCCCGATTCCATTCCCCATTCCATTCCTCATTCCTTTCCATTCCATTCCCCATTCCATTCTATTCCATTCCCTATTCAATTTCCTATTCTATTCCATTCCACTGTCCATTCCATTTCACATTTCTTTTCATTTCGCATTCCATTCCCATTCCATTCCCCAATCCTATATATTCCACTCCCCATTCCATTAACCATTCCATTACAATACTTTCCCCTTTCCATTCACCATTGCTTTCCCCATTCCATTTACCATTCCATTCCTTTCCATTCCCCATTCCATTCATCATTTAATTCAATTTCATTCCCCATTGCATTCCCCATTCCAGTCCACTAAATTCCCTATTCTATTCCCCATTTCATTCTTTTACATTTCCCATTCCATTCCCCATTATATTCCTTTCCATTTTCCATTCTATTCATTGTTCCATTCCATTCCATTCCTCATTTCATTTCATTCCATTCCAATCCTATTTCCATTCCATTGCATACCTCTTTCTCTTTCACGTTACATTACATTCCATTCCCTTTCCATTCAGCATTCCATTCCATTCCGTTCCCCAATTTTTCCTCCATTTTCTTCCATTCCATTCTCCATTTCTTTCCCTGTTCCATTCCATTCACTTCCCCATTACATTTCCATTCCATTCCATCGCATTCCACATTCCATTCCCATTTCACGTAAGTTCCATTTCCCATTCCATTCCCCATTCCATTCCCTTTCAATTCCATTCCATTCGCCACTACATTCCCCATTCCAATCACTATTCAATTCCATTCCATTCCCCATTCCTTTTTCCGTTCCATTTCCATCCATTCCCTGTTCCATTCCTCGTTCCATTCCATTCCATTGCCCACTCCATTCCCCGTTACTTTCCATTCAATTCGCCATTTCATTCTCCCTTCCATTCCATTGCCTTTCGCATTCCAATCCCCGTTCCATTACATTCCCAATTCCATTCGCCAATCCATTCCATTTCATTACCGATTCTCTTCCCCTTTCCATTTCTCACTCCATTCCATTCAATTCCCCATTCCATTATCAATTCCATTCCGCATTCCATTCTACATTCCTTTCCATATCATTCCCCATTCCTTTCCACTTTCCATTTTCCATTCCATTCCATTCCATTCCCCATTTCATTCCCCATTCCATTCCCCACTCCAATCCATTTCCTTCCTCATTTCATTTCCCGTTTCATTCAGTTGCATGAATCATTACATTCCTTGTTCCACTCCATTCCATTCCACATTACATTACCCATTCCATTCCATTCCATTAACCGTTCCATTCGAATTCATTCCCCATTCCATTCCCCATGCCATTTCCCGTTCCATTCCATTTCTTTCCCCATTGATTTCCCCAATCCATTCCATTTCATTCCCATTCCACTCTACTCACTTCACTATTACATTTCCCATTCCATCTCGCATTCCATTACTTTTTCCATTAAATTCATTTCCAGAATCAATTCCCCATTCCATTCCCCATTCCATTCTAGTCCATTTCATTCCACATTCCATTCCCCATTTCATTCCCATTTCTATTCCAGTCCATTTTCCATTCCATTCCCCCTTCCTATCACCATTCAATTCCTTTCCATTCCCCATTCCAGAACCCGTTCCATTCCATTCCATTCCCCATTAAATTTTGCCTTCCATTATATTCCAGTGCCATTCCATTCCCTGTTCCATTCCATTCCATTCCCCATTCCATTGCCCGTTCCACTTCATTTCATTCCCGATTCCATTGCATTCCATTCCCGATTCCAGTCCCCATTTCATTCCGCATTCCTTTCCATTCCATTCCCCATTCCATTCCATTCCATTCCCCATTCCATTTCCTATTCTATTCCATTCCACTGTCCATTCCATTCCACATTTCATTTCATTTCGCATTCCATTCCCATTCCATTCCCCAATCCTGTATATTCCACTCCCCTTTCCATTAACCATTCCATTACAATACTTTCCCCTTTCCATTCACCACTGCTTTCATCATTCCATTAACCATTCCACTCCTATCCATTCACCATTCCATTCATCATTCCATTCAATATCATTCCCCATTCCATTCCATTAAATTTCCTATTCTATTCCCCGTTCCATTCCTTTCCATTCCCCATTCCATTCCCCATTCCATTCCTTTCCATTTCCCATTCTGTTTATTGTTCCATTCCATTCCATTCCTCATTTCATTTCATTCCATTCCAATCCTCTTTCCATTCCATTGCATACTTCATTCTCTTTCACGTTCCAGTCCATTCCATTCCCTTTCCATTTAGCATTCCATTCCATTCCGTTCCCCAATTTTTCCTCCATTTTCTTCCATTCCATTCTCCATTTCTTTCCCTGTTCCATTCCATTCACTTCCCCATTACATTTCCATTCCATTCCATCCCATTACACATTCCATTCCCATATCACTTAAGTTCCATTTCCGATTCCATTCCCCTTTCCATTACGCATTCCATTCCCCATTCCATTCCATTAAATTCCCTATTCTATTCCCAGTTTCATTCCTTTCCATTCCCCATTTCATTCCTCATTCCATTCCTTTTCATTTCCCATTCTATTCCATGTTCCACTCCATTCCATTCCTCATTTCATTTCATTCCATTCCAGTCCTCTTTCCATTCCGTTGCAAACCTCATTCTCTTTCACATTCCATTCCATTCCATTCCTTTTCCATTCAGCATTGCATTCCGTTCCATTCCCCAATTTTTCCTCCATGTTCTTCAATTACATTCTCCATTCTTTTCCCCGTTCCCTTCCATTCAATTCCCCATTACATTTCCATTCCATTCCATCCCATTCCACATTCCATTTCCATTTCACTTAAGTTCCATTTCCCATTCCATTCCTCATTCCATTATGCATTCCATTCCCCATTCCATTCGATTCCATTCGCCATTGCATTTCGTCTTCCATTATATTACATTGCAATTCCATTCCCCAATCCATTGCCCATTCCATTTCATTTCATTCCTGATTCCATTGCATTCCATTCCCGATTCCATTGCCCATTCCATTCCTCATTTCTTTCCATTCCGTTCCCCATTCCATTCCATTCCATTCCCCATTCCATTTCCTATTCTATTCCATTCCACTGTCCATTCCATTTCACATTTCATTTCATTTCGCATTCCATTCCCCAATCCTATATATTCCACTCCCATTCCATTAACCATACCATTACAATACTTTCCCTTTTCCATTCACCATTGCTTTCCCTATTCCATTAACCATTCCATTCCTTTCCATTCCCCATTCCATTTATCATTCCATTCAATTTCATTCCCTATTCCATTCCCCATTCCATTCCATTAAATTCCCTATTCTATTCCCTGTTCCATTCTTTTCCATTCCCCATTCCATTCCCCATTCCATTCCTTTCCATTTCCCATTTCATTCCCCATTCCATTCCCCATTCCATTTCCCGTTCTATTCCATTTCTGTCCCCATTGATTTCCCCAATCCATTCCATTTCCTTCCCATTCCATTGCACTCACTTCACTATTACATTTCCCATTCCATCTCGCATTCCATTACCCTTTCCATTAAATTCATTTCCAAAATCAATTCCTCAGTCCAATCCCCATTCCTTTCTATTCCATTTCATTCCACATTCCATTCCCCATTTCATTCCCATTTCCTTTCCATTCCATTTTCCATTCCATTCACCCTTCCAGTCACCATTCAATTCCATTCCATTCCCCATTCCAGTCCCCGTTCCATTCCATTCCATTCCCCATTCCATTTAGGCTTCCATTATATTCCATTGCCATTCCATTACCCGTTCCTTTCCATTAAATTCCCCATTCCATTGCCCATTCCATTTCATTTCATTCCCGATTCCATTGCATTCCATTCCCGATTCCATTCCCCATTCATTTCCTCATTCCTTTCCATTCCATTCCCCATTCCATTCCATTCCATTCCCCATTCCGTTCCATTCCATTCCCCATTCCATTTCCTATTCTATTCCATTCCACTGTCCATTCCATTCCACATTTCATTTCATTTCGCTTCCATTCCCATTCCATTACCCAATCCTATATATTCCACTCCCTATTCCATTAACCATTCCATTACAATACTTTCCCCTTTCCATTCAACATTGCTTTCCCCATTCCATTAACCATTCCATTCCTTTCCATTCCCCATTACATTCATCATTCCATTCAATTTCATTCCCCATTCCATTGCATTAAATTTCCTATTCTATTCCCCGTTATATTAATTTCCATTCCCCATTCCATTTCTTTCCATTTCCCATTCTATTCATCGTTACATTCCATTCCAGTCCTCATTTCATTTCATTCCATTCCAATCCTCTTTCCATTCCATAGCATACCTCATTCTCTTTCATGTTCCATTCCATTGCATTCCCTTTCCATGCAGCATCCCATTTGATTCCGTTCCCCAATTTTACCTACATTTTCTTCCATTCCATTCTCCATTTCTTTCCCTGTTCCATTCCATTCACTTCCCCATTACATTTCCATTCCATTCCATCCCATTACACATTCCATTCCCATATCACTTAAGTTCCATTTCCGATTCCATTCCCCTTTCCATTACACATTCCATTCCCCATTCCATTCCATTAAATTCCCTATTCTATTCCCAGTTTCATTCCTTTCCATTCCCCATTCCATTCCTCATTCCATTCCTTTTCATTTCCCATTCTATTCAATGTTCCACTCCATTCCATTCCTCATTTCATTTCATTCCATTCCAGTCCTCTTTCCATTCCGTTGCAAACCTCATTCTCTTTCACATTCCATTCCATTCCATTCCTTTTCCATTCAGCATTGCATTCCGTTCCATTCCCCAATTTTTCCTCCATGTTCTTCAATTACATTCTCCATTTTTTGCCCCGTTCCATTACATTCACTTCCCCATTACATTTCCATTCCATTCCATCCCATTCCACATTCCTTCCCATTTCACTTAAGTTCCATTTCCCATTCCATTCCTCATTCCATTATGCATTCCATTCCCCATCCATTCCATTCCATTCGCCATTACATTTCGCCTTCCATTATATTCCACTGCCATTCCATTCCCCGTTCCATTCCATTCCATTCCCCATTCCATTGCCCATTCCATTTCATTTCATTCCCGATTCCATTTCATTCCATTCCCGATTCCATTCCCCATTCCATTCCTCATTTCTTTCCATTCCATTCCCCATTCCATTCCATTCCATTCCCCTTTCCATTTCCTATTCTCTTCCATTCCACTGTCCATTCCATTCTACATTTCATTTCATTTCGCATTCCATTCCCATTCCATTCCCCAATCCTATATATTCCACTCCTCATTCCATTAACCATTCCATTACATTACTTTCCCCTTTCCATTCACCATTGCTTTCCCCATTCCGTTAACCATTCCATTGCTTTCCATTCCCCATTCCATTCCATTAAATTCCCTATTCTATTCCCCATTAAATTCCTTTCCATTCCCCCTTCCTTTCCCCATTTTATTCCTTTCCATTTCACATTCTATTCATTGTTCCACTCCATTCTATTCCTTATTTCATTTCATTTCATTCCAATCCTCTTCCCATTTCATTGCATATCTCATTCTCTTTCACATTCCATTCCATCCCATTCTGTTTCCATTCAGCATTCCATTCCATTCTGTTCCCAAATTTTTCCTCCATTTTCTTCCATTCCATACTCCATTTCTTTCCCCGTTCCATTCCATTCACTTCCCCATTACATTTACATTCCATTCCATCACTTTCCACATTCCATTCCCATTTCACTTAAGTTCCATTTCCCATTCCATTCCCCATTCCATTCCATTCCCTTCGCCATTACGTTCCCCATTCCAATCACTATTCAATTCCATTCCATTCCCCATTCCTTTTTCCGTTCCATTTCCATTCATTCCCTGTTCCGTTCCCCGTTCCATTCCTTTCCATTGCGCACTCCATTCCCCGTTCCTTTCCATTCAATTCGCCATTTCATTCTCCCTTCCATTCTATTGCATTTCGCATTGCAATCCCCGTTCCATTACATTCCCCATTACATTCCCCAATCCATTCCATTA
>PVKV010033093.1:0-19071 GCA_004027835.1 Alouatta palliata
TGGAGTGCAATGGCGCGATCTCGGCTCACCGCAACCTCCGCCTCCTGGGTTCAAGCAATTCTCCTGCCTCAGCCTCCCGAGTAGCTGGGACTACAGGCACGTGCCACCATGCCCAGCTAATTTTTGTATTTTTAGTAGAGACGGGGTTTCACCATGTTGACTAGGATGGTCTCGATCTCTTGACCTCGTGATCCACCCGTCTCGGCCTTCCAAAGTGCTGGGATTACAGGCGTGAGCCACCGCGCCCGGCCCATGTTTCCATTTTATAGATGCTCTCTGGCTAGACTGCTCCATAAAATACTTAATAAATCCAATTATTACTTATTAGGAGGCTGGGGTTTGTGATCATTGAGAAAAGCCACATGTGATCCAAGTTCTAAACCCAGCTCTTGTCCTGATTTATATTCCTCTTCCTCCTCCCCGATGGGAGTAGAATGATCATTGAGCACGATTTTAGTTACTATTTCAAAGGGGATTTTGCAAGCTGATATATCTGCTGCTAATAAGCACAGCAGAATGGTGAACAGTGTTCTTGTGTTCTTGTGCATTTGGATTATAGGTTTTCTGGTTGCAGAGAAGATAAATGCCTTCTTTCACCTTATTGCGGATAGGTAGAGAATATACATGAGGTGCTACTTCTCTGTGCCCATCTAGCTTCTGAACATTTATAAGTTGCTAGGTGGGAACATTCTTTCCCTCTTGAGAAATTCAGGGACCATCAGCATCTCATTTTTTTACAAAGAAGTATTTACTTAGTTCACACATCTGTGGGTCGATGATTTAGACTCAAGTGGGCTGATCAGTTCTGATTTCAGCAGGGCCCATTCACATGTCTATTGGACAGTTGTTGGCTGATCAGAGGGGACATGGCTTTGGCTGGGATGACCAAGACAGCTGACTCGGCTTCACAGTGTTCATTCTTCAGCAGGTCAGCCCCAGCATGGCTTCATGGGGGATGGCAGAGGAACAAGAGAGGAAGGGCAAATGGAAAGTGCTATCTCACACCTCTGTGTGTCTTTCTGCAGACATCTGGTGGCCAAAGTAAATCAGATTCATGGTTTTTTTTTTTTTTTTTCTTTTTTAAATTTCATAGATTTGGGAGGCACAAGTACAGTTTTGTTACATAGATACATTGCACAGTGATGAAGCCTGAGCTTTTAGAGTAACGGTCACCTGCATTGCGTGGATGGTTCCCACTAGGGAAATTCTCCGCCCCTTCCCCCTTTCTCCCTTTTCCTTTCCTTTCCTTCTCTCGTTCCTTCTCTCTTTCTTCCTCTCTTTCTTTCTCTCTTTCTCCCTCCTTCCCTCCCTCCCTCTCTCTTTCTTTCTTGTCTATCTTTTCTTTTTCTTTCTTTCTTTTTCTTTCAGATGCAGTCTCTGTTGCCAGGCTGGAGTGCAGTGGCATGATCTCAGCTCACTGCAACTGCCGCCTCCTGGGTTCAAGCGATTCTCCTGCCTCAGCCTCTCAAGTAGCTGAGACTACAGGTGCGTGCCATCATGCCTGGCTAATTTTTTGTATTTTTGGTAGAAATAGGGTTTCACCATGTTAGCCAGGATGGTCTTGATCTTCTGACTTCATGATCTGCCTGCCTCAGCCCCGCAAAGTGCTTGGATTACAGGCATGAGCCACCATGCCCAGCCCCCTTCACCTTTGTGAGTCTCCAATTAAACTGGTATTTTTAAGAAAAGAACTGAAAAGTCACCAAGGAGAGGACCTGGATAGAGTGAGGGGTGGAGAACTGATGTGATTCAGCACTCTGTGGGGGTGGGGATCACAGCTACCTTGGAAACGTTTTCTAATTCCCCACACACAGAATCCTTCCCTCTTGTCAGAGGAACACACTCTAATTCTCCCACAACCCACCTTGCTGGATGAAAATCACCCACAAGTCCCACACAAACAAACCTTTTTCCCAGACCCACTCAGTTTCTGTGTTGGGTCACTGAGTTCCACTAGTGCAGGAATGTCTGACTGTATTTTACCAGGAAAATGTTTAGCAGTCACTGCTACTGGGGATCCAGAAATGAGTAAGCTACAGCGCTGGCCCTAAGGGCCCTGCCTAGCGGGAGGAATAGGGTGACATATAATCCCAATGACACACAGCAAGAAACATAGCAGAGAGAAAGGGAAAGTGTGACAGCAGCTAGGAGATTTGGGGCTAAAACCATCTATTAATTCGTCTATTCTTCTTCTACTTCAAAAAACAACTAAAAAATAAACTCCAGTGTCTTCAGCAGATATCATGCAAAAGAGAAAGAAATGGAGGAGAGACTACAGATTAAAAGAGACTTAAGAGACACATAGCGTAGTCAGGTAATCGTAGTGTGACTCATATTTGGATCCTAATTCAAAGTGAAAAAATGTCATTTATTAGATAATTGGAAATTTAGATGGTAATATTTAGAAATTATTATTAATTTTATTGGTTGGATAATGATAGTATTGTGGTTATACTAAAAACAATGCTTTTCTTAGAGTTGTATATGTAATTGCTTATGAATAAAATGATGTAAGGTTAAAATCTGCATCAACAGGGCTTAATACCTAGGTGTTGGTTTGACAGGTGCAGCAAACTACCATGGTACACGTTTACCTATGTAACAAACCTGCAGGTCCTGCACATGTATCCCAGAACTCAAAATAAAATATAATTAAATTTAAAAAATAACAAGTTATGTGCAGAAAAGATTTGTGATGTGCTGTTTTATATCACTGAATGGAACCTTTGTTTTCATGAAATATGTTACACACACACACACACACACACACACACAATCTGCATCAACATAATACAAGTGGGGGAATAGATGGGGCAGAACCGACCAAGAGTTGGTGATTGAGGGGGCTTATAATCAGCACATGGGTCCTTTGTACTATTCTGTTGACTTGGTTTTTATCCTATTTTTTTATTGTGGTAAAATACACACAATATTTACTGTCTTAACCATTTTAAGTGTATACTTCAGTGGTATTATATACGTCCATAATGTTATGCAGCCATCACTGTTATCCATCTCTAGAACTCTTGGACGTGTTAAATTCTAACTCTGACCCAGTAAACAACTCTCCATTCTCCCCTCCGCCCAGCCCTGGCAAGCCCCACTCTACTTTCTGTCTCTATGATTTTGACTATGCTAAGTACCTCATATGAATGGAATCACAGAGTATTTGTCTTTTTGTTACTGGTTTATCTCACCTCACAGTTCATCTATTTTGTAACATATGTCCAAATTTCCTTCCTTTTTTAGGCTGAAAAATATTCCATGGTATGTATATACCTCATTTTGACTTAATTTGTGGCCTAACATATGTTCTGTCCTGGAGAATGTTTCTTGTGCACTTAAGAATACTGTATATGCTGCTCTTGGGTATTGTCCTATATATGTCTGTTAGATACCTGGTTCATTGTGTTAAGTCCTCTATTTCCTTATGTATGTATGGTTGGTCTATCCATTATTGATTATTGTGTAACTGTCCACTTCTCCCTTCCATTCTTTCAGTTTTTGCTTCATATATTTTGATGAACTGTTATTAGATACATAAATGTTCATAACTGTTATATCCTTTTGTAGTATTAAATATTTTATTAATATATAATTTCTTTGCCTATTGTAACCTTTTGTGATCCATTTTTTTCTGGTATTAGTATAGCTACCTCTGCTCTCTTTTGGTAACTATTTGCGTGAAATATCTTTTCCATCTTTTTATTTTTAATCTCTTGTGTCTTTGGATCTAAATAGAGTCTTTTGAAAACAGAATGTAATTTGATTCTATTTTTTTTTGTTTGTTTGTTTGTTTTAAACCTATTCTGCCAATCTCTGTCTTTTGACTGGAGAGTTTACTCTGTTTACATCTAAAATCATTACTTATGATTAATTAGAGACATGTCATCTTGCTATTAGTTTTTTATATGACTTATAGTTTTTTTTCCTACTTCCTATATTAATCTTTAGCTGATTTTTTTGTAATGCAATGTTAAAAAAAAATCTTTTTCCACTTTCTTTTGTGTATATTCTACAGCTGTCAAGGTTGCCATGGGATTACTAAAGTTACAGCACTCTAATTTAAATTTATATCAGCTTAAGTTTGATGGCACACAAAAACTCTGCTCCCACCCTTTTGGTTGTTGATGTCTCAAAATTATATCTTTAGACTGTATGCCCCAAACCATAAACTAATAATTATTTTAAAGTCACAGTCTCTTAAATTATGAAAAATAGGAAGTTACAAACCATTGTTATAATAATACTAGCTATTATAATTGTCTAAGTTATTTACCTTTATTGAGATCTTTATTTCTTCACATGGCTTGAATCACTCTCTAGTGTCTTTTCATTTCAATGTGCAGAACTTCTTTGAGCATTTCTTGTAGGGCAGGTCCAGTGGTTATGAACTCCCTTGGTTTTGTTCATAAGGGAATGTTTTAATTTCTCCCTTACCTTTGAAGGATGAAGAATTCTTGGTTGACAATATTTTTGTTTTTTTTTTTTAGCACTGAATATTGGCCCATTATCTCTGGTCACCAAGATTTCTGATGAGAAATTTGAAGATAAGCTTAAGAATTCCTTGTATGTGATGTGCTGCTTCTTTCTCCCTGCTTTCAACATTCTCTGTCTTTTGAAAGTATGATTATGATGTGTTTCAGTTTGGATCTCTCACTTTATCTTAGAGTTCATCGAGCTTCCTGGATGTTTATATTCATGTCTTTTACTAATTTTGGAAATTCTTAGCCATTATTTCTTTAAACATTCTCTATACCCCTTTCTCTCTTTGGTCTTCTGAAACTCTCACAATTAATAAGCTGAATCTCTTGATGGTGTCCCACAGGCCCCTTAGACTCTGTTTACTTTTCTTCAGTGTTTTTCTTTCTCTTCCTCAGACTTAACAATTATACTCTCCTATCTTCAAGTTTGCTGTTCTGTTTTTTCCTGCTCAAATCTCCCTTTGAATCCCTCCAGTGAAATTTTCACTTCCGCTATTGTGCTTTTCAGCTTCAGAATTTCCTTTTGGTTTCTTTTTAGGTTTTCCATTTCTCTATTGATATTTTCATTTTGTTAATACATTGTTCTCTTGAGTTTCTCTACATCTTCCTTTACTTTGAACATCTCCAAACAGTTACTTTAAACTCTTTGTCTGGTAGAAATCTCATCAGGTTCTTTTTCAGGCACACATTCTTTTTGGCATTTTTATTCCTTTGAATGAGCCAAACTTTCCTGTTTTTTGTAAGCTTTGTGATTTCTTGTTGAAAACTGAGCATTTAAATCTAATAATGTGGTGACTCTGGATGTCAGATCCTTTCCCCAGAGTTTGCTATTTTTTATATTTAAAATTGCTGTTGCTTGATTGTTGTAGGCAATCTGTGCCAACGATTACCCTGAAGTATAAACAGAAGGTCTTCTTAGATCTTTCCTGCCTGCACATTTCCCTGTGCATACATAGTCATTTTCTAACTTCTCCATCCATATGGTTGCTTTTGGATGTTTTAGTCTTTAACGTCTGATCCCAAAGGAGGAAAAGAGAAAAATGAGAGGAAAGGAGTCAAAAATAAAAGTGCACTGGGCTTTTTTATTCTCTGAGAGTCACTTCAGTTGGAGGAGGTGCAACAATAAATGCTCACCACCTCTTTGCACTTCTGTGATCAGAAGCAGCAATCAGCAGTCAGAGCACAGATCCCAGATATTTGGAGGACAAGACCATTTTTGCCCACCCTTGCTCCCACAAACAGTGTGTAAGCTGCTCCAGGAAGTTATGCATACCTGCCAGCCACAGGAGTGGAAGTGTGAAATGAGTAACTACTATTGTGCTAAGATAAGAAGTGGAATGACTGAAAGTAACTGCAGTTTACCATGTTAACAACTATTTATTGTCCAAGCAAGCCTTTCTCTGGAAGTTGCAAGGCTTTGACTCCAAGACTCCAGGTTTGCAAAACAATTACATCAAACAAATTCTGCCAGTGTAGTTATTTTCTACACAGGAGAAGGATCCCTAGTACTTCCTACTCCAGTATCTTCCAGAATCTTCGTGCAAGAAGCATCTCATTCTTGCAGTGGAAAAATTCATTGAAATACAGCCATCATGTTCTACATGGAAATTTGTGCAGGGCACTTCCCTTGAACATATAATGCAAGACTACAAATTTGATTTCTGTAAATCTCAGGTTAAATTAGACTGACATCTACTAACAGGTGAAGCATTTTGCTTGTAGTATGCAAACAGATAACTGGCAGCACACAAATCTGTAACTGTAGCCAACACAACTGCAACAACTGCAGCCTATGTTAACACAGGCTTTAAAGGATTATGGTTTAGAAAATTTTACTCTGTTCTTCTGCATAATGACATTTGAAATCATATAGGAGAGGCTTAATAATAAATATTAGGGAATACTTGGTTCTCCAGAGATCTCAGTGTGCTGCTCATCCCCATCTGCCCCCACTCCCCCAACTCTCTAGTAATTTCCCAGGTGAAGAGAGCACAAATGTTTAGCTAATGTATTAAAGTGCCAGTTGCTCTGAACAGAAATAAAAGGAAGAGTAGGCTCCTGAGGAATAGTTGGCACTGGAAAGAAAGAAGTTGACAGGATAACTTGGAGAGAGGATAAGGGGCTGAAATAACTCTGAAATAACTCTTGCACGCACAGACGGGAGAATTCATACTTTGGAACAGGTTAAGATAAGTGGATAAAGAAGGAGTGGGAAGTATCTGTGTAATGTTCTAGTTTAATGACAGAGAGAGAAAAAAGGCAGGGATACTAATTGAATATTTATGTAACAATGAGATTTAATCAATACTGATGTAGATAGAAATAACTTGGACAAATTTTCAACAGAGATACCAGAAAAATATTCTAGAGGATACTAGAAATCAAGTTCTTGATCATTTTTTGACTGTTAACCTGACTTGGTGATCCTAGTAAAAGACAGCAACACTGACATGTCTGATAAGAAGTACAGTGCAGTAACGTGAGGAGGCACCTAACAGAAAAAAATCAACAACAACAACAAAAATGCTTACGTTCCACTGAACTGCAAATATTATTCAAGAGAGAACTTTTGATGGTCTTTGCCTCATAAATAATTAGCAATTTTATCACCCATTTTTGCATGTCACCATTAATTAGGTATTATGGACTGAATGTCTGTGTTCCCCCAAAGTTCATATGGTGAAATCTTACCCCCTGTGGATTTTGGAGACGGGGATTTGGGAAGGAAATTGGGTTATATGGGGTCATAAGGGTGGGGCCCTCATGATAGGATTAGTGCCCTTATAAGAAGAGACAACACAGAGCACCTACTCTCTCTCTCTCTCTCCCTCCCTCCCTGCCCCCCTGTTCCTCAATCCTCCCTCCCCCAGCCCCATGCATGCACAAACAAAGAAGAGGTCACAGGAGCACACAGACAGATGGCAGTCATCTACAAGCCAAGAGAAGATGCCCCAGAATCAAACCTACCCTGCCAAAACTGTGATCTTGAACTTCTAGACTCCATAACTGCGAGAAGTAAATTTCTGTTGTTAAAGCCATCCAGTCTGTGCTATTCTGTCTTGGCAGCCTGAGCTGACTAATACAGTCTGTATCTAAGATTTCCTGTGATTAAAACACTGAAGGAAAAATAAGAAAATTTTCTCTTGCTGCACCCACATTTTAATGCTAGGGTCGGCTCTTTAACTTCCCACATATTGTCTAAGGGCTATTCACCCGGCATCCCTTCTGAATGTCTGTGCTAAAAGAAAGCCTTGACTTTTTGAGTTTCCCCAATTTAAGTCAGAGCAAATGAAAGGGTAAAGAAAGAGTGTCCTAGATCCTTTCTTTTGGATAATTCTTTTATTTGGAGTTTTGCAGATTCTCTTAGTGGACTGATATTTTAAAAATTAAGTATGCTGGTGAATTTATTAATACATTATGCACACACATACACACATACCCTCTTCCTTCCTGTTTTCTGGGCCCTAAGCCTCTCATAGTGACACTTGACAAATGTGGTTATCTCAAAGTCACTTTAAGCTGGATTGCTGGATAAGCTTTTGCCTTTCTAAAAAAGGGTCAAATGTCTTTGAGACTAAATTCCAGTGCCTGCCTAACCAGTGGGTATGCATCCCTACCTAGAACTAGAATTAATAGTAGATTACGATACTGCTGATTGAAATACTAAATAAAAGTTTCTGAAAAATTAGATAATGAAATAAAACAATAATAATAAAAATAACACAATGTTCATTAGCTTAAGTAATATGATTATTAGGAATGTCAAAATACCAGGAAAAACTGTGTATTTTCAAAAAATAATTTTCAAATATTAAACTTTATTATCTCCCTTTTAACTTATAACAGTAATGCATATACAGCAGGAAACATGAGAAATTTCAAAAGGACAGAAGGATACAGAAAGAAATTAAAAAATACTTGGAGTCTTACTTATCAGAAATATATCCTGCAAAGTATTATGAATTGTAGTTCATTGTTTTTTCCTGTGCAAATAAATACAATACATTTTTAAAAACTTCAGCACATGAGATCACATTAAAGGTTTCCTCTAAACCAGTGGTCTTTCAACCAGAGGCAATTTCGTCCCCTTCATCCTGGAGATACTCAGCAATGTCCAGAGGCACTTTTGGTTGTCACATCTTGGGGTGGGAGGGTGGCTTCTGGTATCTAATGGGTAGAAGCCAGGGATGCTGCTACATATCCTGCTCCAATAATGAAGAATTATCTGGCCCAAAATGTCTATAGCATTGTGACTGAGAAATCTTGCACTAATCCATTACAGAACCAAACCTTTACCAATTACAGTCTACTCCATACTGCAAACAATTATCGAACACCTGCCATTATGTCTGTATATACAAATATAGATATGATTCAGTCCCATCTCTGTTGAGTGTGTCTGACACTCTGTTGAGTGTCTCTGTTTTCTGTGACTTGGGTGACAGACAAGTACATAAACCTAAATGAATAAACTTTTTACTCACATCTCTTTTGAGACAAGGAGTCCGTTGAGTAGCTTAAGTCACTCAAAGGACTCCTTGTCTCAAAAGAGATGTGAGTAAAAAGATGTGCCTGAAACTTCCATTTCAGGGTTTATGAAAAGAACCTACGTTGGTCCTAGTCTGATAAAGAGAGACACCCAAAGGTGGCAAGCCCCCAAACCACCCTATTCTTGGATTCACTAGGCAGTCATCCCGCCACTCCCACGGCTGGCCTTCTGCCGTCTACTCTCAGTTGTAGGGTCACAGGGGAGGAGACTGAGTCACATAATAACATAGTTACAAATCACATCATTTCTATAAAATTTGAGTTGCTTTTTGCCTTGATTCCTAGAATTTAAAAAAGTAAAACAACAATAACAACAGCAAAACCTGTAGTCTGTTTAGAAAATGTGTCACAACAAAGAAACAGCAGTGACTGACACTTCCAACAGATTCCCAACAGGAGTCAGGTGCTGTGCTGTTTTACCCACATCACCTTATTCAGTCCTCCCAACCTGAAAAGACAGCATGGCTGACCCCAATTCTCAGCTGAGGACGCTGAGGTCTGGAGATGGGGCCGAACTGCCCAGCACACGCAGCTGTCAGCGGTGGAACCAGGAGACCCCTGTCATGGAACCTGCCGCTTTGGAGCCAGCCGCTTCTAGATCCACCTTACTGCCCAGGGGAGCATGCTGCAGCGTGACTCTCAGGCCACACCTGCCACCTGCTCTATGCCAACTAGCTTCCAACAGGTGAGCACCTGTGGGGGGTCTTCAGTGGATTGCCCCCCTCCCAATTTCTCCAACCTATTAATCTTCTTTCTTCGTTGTCCTTTTCTTCAGCTTAGGCTGAAATTGACTTTTGTTTTGTTTTGTTTTGCAAACGCTCCACATCTCCTTATTTCTCTGTCTTTCCTTTGTGATCATTTGGCAAAAATGGCAGTTGGGAAAAACCTCACTACCTGCTCTTCCTGTGCGTGCAAAGGCGGTCATAAGAGGGCAGAATGTGTCCACCAATGGTTCGCGCTCACCAAGCTCAGAGAGGTCCAGCACCAGCAGCCACCCTACAGCTTTGCTTTGGTTCACCTGCTTTTCCACGCACTCTGTGGGCTGTTTCATTCTTCTTTTATTTTTTTGACATGAGATCTCACCCTGTTGCCTAGGCTGGAGTTTAGTGGCATGACTGTGGCTCACTGCAGCCTCAACCTCCTAGGCTCACGTGATCTTCCCGCCTCGACCTCCTGAGTAGCTGGGATTATAGGTGTGCACCACCATGCCTGGCTAATTTTTTTTTCTTGTACAGATGGTGGTCTCACTAAGTTACCCAGGCTGGTCTCAAACTCCTGACTTCAAGTGATCCTCCTGCCTTGGTCTCCCAAAGTGGTGAGATTATGGACATGAACTACTGCCCAGGCATCTGTGAACCCTTTCAAATTTCCACTTCCTTCAATGTCCCCATATAGGTTTCCCCAACTGCCATCCTCCCCAAGCCCTCCCCACAGAGGATGTGGCCTCATGCTTTAGAGAGAAAACAGAAGCCACCAAACTGAGATACCTTACTAATTCAAGTTTACAGAAGCTATTTCTCCTCCCACCCACAGTTAATCCCATCTCTTGAGCTGTCTCAGAAAACTTATGACCTCAATGACCCTTCTGTCTTGTTAAGTTCAGCCTCTCCTTCTTACCAGGATCCTTCCCACTGCCACTAGAACACTCTCAAGTACCCTCACTTACAAAACACACACACACACACACACACACACACACACGCAGACATGCACATAAATCCCATCTGCCTCCAGTCCTCACCCTTTCTCTCCTGAGCTTCTGAGCCACTTTCATGCCTCCCACCCACCCACCCTCAATCACTCCAATCTGACCCATGACTCTACCACAGCTTTCACTAGTGTCTCCAAAGACCTCAATGTCATTCAATCCAACACAATGTGTTTCAGTCCCACGTGAGCCCTCAGCATTGTCCAGTACTGGGACCTCTCCTTCTACCTTTTTCTCTGGGTACCCTTTGAGTGTCAGTCTCTCAGGACTTGGGTCTAGGCCTTTCTGCAACACCCTTTTGCTAAGCGATCACATCCAGATGCAGAAGTTCAATTGCCAACTCTCTGCACACTATCTGCAAATGTTAATCTCCAGCTCAAACCTCACTTCTGAGGTTCTGACACATACACTTGCTACTTGACATTTCCTCTTGGCTTTCTCAAAGGCCTCTCAAAATGGTACACATTAAGATGTAACTCAATACTCTCATCCCTTCTCCTGCTGTCTCCAAATCCCAAATCTGACCCTTTTCAAACTTCCGTATCTTAGTGAAAAGCACCCCTATCTATTTAGTTGTCCAAGCCATCCTTAATACTTCCCGTCTCATACCCTCAATATCCAAGTCCTGTCAATGCTCACCTCTGAAATACATCTTGAATGTATTCTCTTCATCTTTTTTGTACCAATGTACAAGTCTGAGCATCATTACCTCCATCCTAGGACATTTTAGTGGGTTTCTGGCTGATCAGTGTGCATCTTTTCTGCCTACTCCCTGATCATCCATTCTCCCTGCTTTAAGCCTGTGCATGCCTCACTGCTGAGTTCATAACAAAGGCCAGACTCTTCCTTTCTCAGTTCAACTTGATACTTGCTCCCCTCACAGCCACCCACTCTCTTCCCACAGCCAGTATCAGGCCTGGGATTCTACTGTTCACCTTGACACGCCATGCATGCTGCTCTCCATGCTAGGCTCTTTCCTCCCACCCCAGGCCTCATCACCTTCTGTTCATCCCTTACGTCTTAGATCAGATATCACTTCCTCCAGCAATTTCATCTCAATTCCTCAATTATATTAAATACCTTTGGAATAAATAGACTCTTAACGGCCTCCTATGCAAGCTTCATTATAGCACTGCCACAGGTGCACGTTGATCTCTTTCAATACAGTCATTCCATTAATCTATCTGTCCCACTAGAATGTAAGATTCAGTGAAGACGGGTTCTATACCTGGTTTGGGTAAGCAATGTACCCCAATGCCTAACACAGTATTTACTAAGTAGTAGATTGTCTATAAATGTTTATTAAATAAATGAATAAATGAGTTCCAATACTTGTGCTCTTAAACAAAATGCAAATGGAGATCTAGGTTTTTGAATTAAAATATAGGAAAATTATTTTTAAAATCTCACTTCTAATGACTAGGTTTTTCCAGAGCTTGTCCGCTAAAAAATCATTCACTTCTATATTTCTTTCTTTTTACTCAGGGCAGTTTGGTTGACTGCCTGAAATTCAGTGTTGAACACAGAGTACTTGCTCCATAAAATGTATGCTGAATGGTTGATCTTTGAGTAAAAGAATCCTTTAGTAGGTTCATTATTTTATAATGCACATTCATTGAATCAAAGTTAAATATGAATGTCTTCTCAAGAGCATTAGTAAAAGATAACTACTTTTGTTTCTAGGTGGGAGAAGGCAGGATTCTGAGTTGTATTTGGAATACAAGTCCTCAGATAAGTGATTTAAGAATAATCTGTATAAAAATGTACTAAAGGAACATTAATATTGATATACAGCACTAGTTCTCTGAAGCAAAGTGAAAACACTTCGCTGATTCATTATCCTCTGATAAAAATACACATCTTTCATTTGAGTCTGTGTTCATGCCATGGCTGCAAATGAACGTGGTAGGGAACTGGCCTATTCAGCTCTTAATTTGTCTCATACTGGCATGTGGGAAGGTGTTTCTCATGTAGCGTTAACTCACATTGGAGACTTCAGCCTCTGCTGCCAAACAGGACATTAGCTCAACATGCTGGCTTCTATGGTGAATGAGAAGTACAGGTGTTGGTGCCAGTAGCCAGTCATGAGCTGTGTGGGCCTATGAAGGTTATCTATGCTCTCTGCACTGCAGTTTCTCCATGGTAAAAAGAAAAGAAGAAGAAAGGGGAAAACAGGGAAGGATGAGGAAGAAAAACAGGAAGAGGAGGAGAGGAAGAAAATATAACTCATCTTGGAGAGCTGTGGGAGTAAGCATCATGAAGCCTAGCACAGAGGGGGTCTGCCCTGCCTTTATCATGTCTTCTTCCTATCCTTAAGTGGTTTATTGTAAGAGTAATTTTTGCACCTAAAGACCACAGAATTTTGCTTCCAAATAACTAAATCATTTTTTCCAGTTCAACTCTCTGCAATCTATTTCCCTGTGCATTTACTTTACATCTCCCCAGAAGACTTACTAAGGGTCTTAATAAGGCTTTAGGCCACCTGCTGGTCGACAAAGTTCTAGTTGACAACCATCACTGTAGCTCATAAGACTTGCATCCTTCTTTTCCTTCCTTTCTCCATTTTTCTGATTAGCACTTGGAAAAGGAGAGAGCAGAAACAACAGCAGCTTTCCAGTTTGCATTATTAAAGTGGAGTTTCAGAAAAGTAACTTTCCTGCAGATCATATACAGAGGGAACCCCATCAGAGTAACAGCAGACCATTCAGCAGAAACCTTATGAGCCAAGAGAGATTGGGGGCCTACTTTCAGCTTTCTTAAGGAAAAGAAATTTCAACCAAGAATTTCATATCTCACCAAACTAAGCTTCACAGGCAAAGAAGAAATAAAATCTCTTCCATATAATCAACTGCTAAGGAATTTATTACCACTAGACCAGCCTTACAAGAGATCCTTAAGAAAGGTGTATTAGTCTGTTTTCATGCTGCTGATAAGGACATACCTGAGCCTGGGCAATTTACAAAAGAAAGAGGTTTACAGTTCCACTTGGCTGGGGAGACCTCACAATCATGGTGGAAGGCAAGGAGGAACAAGTCACATCTTACATGGATGGCAGCAAGCAAAGAGAGTTTGTGCAGAGAAACTCCCATTCTTAAAACCATCAGACCTCACGAGACTCACTTACCATCACAAGAACAGCATGGGAAAGACCTACCCCCATGACTCAATCACTTCCCAAAGGATCTCTCCCACAACATGTGGGAATTCAAGATGAGATTTGGGTAGGGACACAGCCAAACCACATCAGAAGGTCTACACATGGAAATTAAAGAACAATATCTTCTATCACAAAACACACTTAAGTACACAGACCGTAGACCCTAAAAAGCAACCACACAATAGAAACTACAAAGCAACCAGCTAACAACTTCACAGTATGATCAAAACCTCATATTTCAATATTAACCCTGAAGGCAAACAGTTGAAAACTCTCCACTTGAAAGGCACAGAGTTGCAAATTGGATAAAGAAACACGATAATTCCATTTGCTATCTTCAAGAGGCCCATCTGACACATAATGACACGCACAGAATCAAAGTCAAGAGGGGAGAAAGATCTATCATGCAAGCAGAAAACAACAACAACAAAAAATAAGAATAGCAGGGTTGCTATTCCTATATTAGATAAAACAGACTTTAAATCAATAACAGTAAAAAAAGGTAGGGGCAAAGAAGGGCATTATATAATCATAAAGAGTTCAAGACAACAAAAAGACTTAGCTATCCTAAACACATATGCACCCAACACTGGGGAACCCAGATTCTTTAAACAACTACTTCTAGAACTACAGAAAGACTTACACCATCCCACAATAGTACTGGAGGACTTTAACATGCCTCTGACAGCGTTAGATCATTAAGGCAGAAAACTAACAAACAAATTCTGGACTTGAATTTGACACTTGACCAAGTAGATCTAGGCATCTACAGAATATTCCACCAATCAACATAGAATATGCATTAATCTCGTCTGCACACAGAACACATTTCAAGATAAACTACATGACTGGCCATAAAGCAAGTCTCAATAAATAAAAAACAACAGTAATCATACCAACCTTACTCTCAGACCACAGTGGAATGAAAACAGAAATCAATACCAAGAACTCCCAAAACCACACATTACATGGAAATTAGAAAACTTGCTCCTGAATGACTTTTAGGTAAATAACAAAACTAAGGCAGATGTAAAAAAAAATATTTGAGATAAATGAAAACAGAGACACAACATATCCAAACCACTGGGATGCAGCACAAGCACTGTGAAGAGAAAAGTTTGTGGCACTAAATACCTACCTCAAGAAGTTAGCAAGATCTCAAACCAACGATCTAATATCACATTTGGAGTAATTAGAAAAACAAAAATAAACTAACCCAAAGCTACCAGAAGGAAAGAATTAACTAAAACTAGAGCAGAACAGAACAAAATTTAGACCCAAACATACATACAAAGAATCAACAAAACCCAAAGTTAGTTATTTGAACAGATAAACAAGACTGATAGACAGCTAGCTAAATTAACAAAGAAACAGAGAAAATCCAAATAAGCACAATCAGAAATGACACAGATGGCACTACAACCAATCCTACAGAAATACAAAAATCCTTAGAGACTATTATGAACATCTCTATGCACACAATCTAGAAAATCTGGAGGAAACTGACACATTCCTGGAAACAAAAACTCCCAAGATTGAATTAGGAAGAAACTGAAACCCTAAACAAACCAATATCTAGTCCCAAAATTGAACTGGTAATAAAAATCTTACCAACCAAAAAAACCCCGGAGCAGATGGATTCACAGCCAAATTCTACCAGATGTACAAAGAAGAGCTAGGACCAATCCTACGGAAGCTCTTCCAAAAAATTGAGGAGGAGGGACTCCTCCCTAACTGATTCTACACAGCCAGCATCACCCTGATACCAAAATCTGGCAAAGACACAATGAAAAAAAAAAAAAAAGGATTTCAGGCCAATATCCCTGATAAATATAGACACAAAAATCCTCAGCAAAATACTAGCAAACTGAATCCAGCAATACATCAAAAAGTTAATTCACCAGGATCAAGTAGGCTTCATTCCTGGGATGCAACATTGGTTCGACAAATGCAAATCAATAAATGTGATTCACAGCATAAACAGAATTAAAAACAAAAATCATATGATCACCTCAATAAATGCAGAAAAAGTCTTTGATAAAATCCAACATCCTTTCATGTTCAAAACCCTCAACAGACTAGTCATCAAAGAAAAATACCTCAAAATAATAAAAGCCATCTGTGGCAAACTCACAGCCAACATCTGAATAGGCAAAAGCTAGAAGCTGGAAGCATTCCCCTTGAGAACTGGAACAAGACAAAGATGCCCACTCTCACCACTTTTATTTAACATAGTACTGGAAGTCCTAGCCAGAGCAATCAGGCAAGAGAAAAAAATAAAAGGTATCCAAATAGGAAAAGAAGAAGTCAAATTATCTCTCTTTGCTGACAATATGATTCTATATCTAGAAAACTCTAAAGACTTCACGAAAAGCCTCCTAGAATAGATAAACAACTTCAATAAAATTTCAGGATACAAAAATCAGTATACAAAAATCAGTAGCATTTGTACACACAAATAATATTCAAACTGAGAGTCAAATCATTTCCAATAGCTACAATAAAAATAAAATACCTAGGAATACCTCTAAGCTAGGAGCAAAAGATCTCTACAAAGAACTACAAAACATTGCTGAAGGAAATCATACATGACATAAACAAATGGAAAAACATACCATGTTCATGGATTGGAAAAATTAGTATCATTAAAATGGCCATACTGCCCAGGCAATTTGCAGATTCAATGCTATCCCTATCAAACTATCAATGTCATTTTTCACATAATTAAAAAATACTATTCTCGACAGAATGGTTGAATGGAGATCCAAGATGGCCGATTAGGAGCAGCTAAGGATTGCAGCTCCCAGTGAAAGCATGGAGGCTGCTCCAGGTGATACCCAGACAAGCAGGGCCAGGAGTGGACCTCAGCAGTCCTACAGCAGAGGGGCCAGACTGTTAGAAGCAAAACTAAGAAACAGAAAGAAATAACTTCATCACCTACAAACTGGACGTCCAGTGAGAGACCCCATCTGAAAATCACCAACCACAAAGACCACACATAGATAAATCCACAAAGATGGGAAGAAACCAGCGCAAAAAGGAGGAAAACACCCAAAACCAGAACGCCTCTCCTCCTACAAGGGATCATAACTCCTCACCAGCAAAGGAACAAGGCTGGATGGACAATAAGTGTGATGAAATGACAGAATCAGGCTTCAGAAGGTGGGTAATAAGAAACTTCGGTAAGCTAAAAGAACTTGTTCTAACCCAATGCAAAGAAACTAAGAACCGATTTGACGAAATGCTAACGAGAATAACCAACTTAAAGAGGAATGTAAGTGAATCGACGGAGCTGAAAAACACAACACAAGAACTTTGTGAAGCATACACAAGTTTCAACAGCCAAATCGACCAAGCAGAAGAAAGGATATCAGGGGTCGAAGATCAACTCAATGAAATAAAATGAGAAGGCAAGAGTAGAGAAAAAAGGGTAAAAAGGAATGAACAAAGTCTCCAAGAAATATGGGACTATGTGAAAAGACCTAATCTACGTTTGATAGGTGTACCTGAATGTGATGGAGAGAATGAATCCAAGCTGGAAAATACTCTTCAGGATAGTATCCAGGAGAACTTCCCCAACCTAGGAAGGCAAGCCAATATTCAAGTTCAAGAAATACAGAGAACACCACAAAGATATTCCTCAAGAAGAGCAACCTCAAGGCACATAATCATCAGATTCACCAGGGTTGAAATGAAGGAGAAAGTGCTAAGGGCAGTCAGAGAGAAAGGTCAGGTTACCCACAAAGGGAAGCCCATCAGACTCACAGCACATCTCTCAGCAGAAACCCTACAAGCCAGAAGAGAGTGGGGGCCAATATTCAACATCCTTAAAGAAAAGAACTTTCAACCCAGAATTTCATATCCAGCCAAACTAAGCTTCATAAGTGAAGGAAAAACAAAATTATTTGTTAACAAGCAAGTACTCAGAGATTTCATCACCACCAGGCCTGCTTTACAAGAGCTCCTGAAAGAGGCAATAAACATAGAAAGGAACAACCAGTACCAGCCACTCCAAAAACATACCAAATAGCAAAGAGTAGCAACGCAATGATGAAACTGCATCAACTAACCAGCAAAACAGCCAGCTAGCATCAAAATGGCAGGATCAAATTCACACATAACAATACTAACCCTAAATGTAAATGGGCTAAATGCCCCAATCAAAAGACATAGACTGGCAAACTGGATAAAAAGCCAAAACCCATCAATGTGCTGTATCCAGGAAACCCATCTCACATGCAAAGATACACAAAGGCTCAACATAAAGGGATGGAGGAAGATTTACCAAGCAAATGGAGAGCAAAAAGAAGCAGGAGTTGCAATTCTCATCTCTGATAAAATAGACTTTAAACCAACAAAGATCAAAAGAGACAAAGAAGGACATTACATAATAGTAAAAGGATCAATGCAACAAGAAGAACTAACGATCCTAAATATATATGCACCCAATACAGGAGCACCCAGATACATAAGGCAAGTTCTTAATGACTTACAAAGAGACTTAGACTCCCACACAATAATAGTGGGAGACTTGAACACCCCATTGTCAATATTAGACAGATCAACGAGACAAAATTAACAAGGATATCCAGGACTTGAACTCAGACCTGGACCAAGCAAACCTAATAGACCTTTACAGAACTCTCCACCCCAAATCCACGGAATATACATTCTTCTCAGCACCACATCACACCTACTCTAAAATTGACCACATAATTGGAAGTAAATCACTCCTGAGCAAATGCAAAAGAACAGAAATCATAACAAACAGTCTTTCAGACTACAGTGAAACCAAATTAGAACTCAGGATTAAGAAACTCACTCAGAACCGCACAACATCATAGAAATTGAACAACTGGCTCCTGAATGTTGATGGATGAACAATGAAATGAAGGCAGAAATAAGGATGTTCTTTGAAACAAATGAGAATAAAGACACAATATACCAGAATCTCTGGGACACATTCAAAGCAGTGTCTAGAGGAAAACATATAGCAATAAATGCCCACATGAGAAGCAAGCAGAGATCTAAAATTGACACCCTATCATCAAAACTGAAAGAGCTAGAGGAGCAAGATCAAAAAAACTCAAAACCTAGCAGAAGACAAGAAATAACTAAGATCAGAGCAGAACTGAAGGAGATAGAGACACGAAAAACCCTTCAAAAAATCAATA
>PVKV010033094.1:0-19072 GCA_004027835.1 Alouatta palliata
GCTTGAACCCAGGAGGCGGAGGTTGCGGTGAGCCGAGATCGCGCCATTGCACTCCAGCCTGGGTAACAAGAGCGAAACTCCATCTCAAAAAAAAAAAAGAAGACATACATGAGGCCAACAAACAAAAGCAAAAATGCTCATCATCACTGGTCATTAGAGAAATGCAAATCAGAACTACATTGAGATACCATCTCATGCCAGTTAGAATGGCGATCATTAAAAAATCTGGAGACAGCAGATACTGGAGAGGATGTGGAGGAGTAGGAACACTTTTACACTGTTGGTGGGAATGTAAATTAGTTCAACCGTTGTGGAAGACAGTGTGGCAATTCCTCAAGGACCTAGAAATAGAAATTTCATTTGACCCAGCAATCCCATTACTGGCTATATATCCAAAGGATTATAAATCGTTCTACTATAAGGACACATGCACACCAATGTTCATTGCAGCACTGTTTACAATAGCAAAGACCTGGAACCAACTTAAATGCCCATCAATGATAGACTGGACAGGGAAAATGTGGCACATATGCACCGTGGAATATTATGCAGCCATCAAAAATGATGAATTTGTGTCCTTTGTAGGGACATGGATGAATCTGGAAACCATCATTCTCAGCAAACTGACACAAGAACAGAAAGTCAAACAGCGCATGTTCTCACTCACAGCTGGGTATTGAACGATGTGAACACGTGGACACAGGGAGGGGAGCATCAAACACTGGGGTCTGTCAAGGGGGAAATAGGGGAGGAACAGTGAGGGGTGGGGAGTTTGGGAGAGATAGCATGGGGAGAAATGCCAGATATAGGTGAGGGGGAGGAAGGCAGCAAATCACACTGCTATGTGTGTACCTATGCAACAATCTTGCATGTTCTTCACATGTATCCCAAAACCTAAAATGCAATAAAAAAAAAATAAAAAATACACCAGACCCATTTAATGCACACCATGAGTATTTGGCACTTTGCCTGACAAGCTGACTTGTAGATGTTAAAAATCTAATTAAAATTATTGTCAATTAAGTTATAATGGTATTCAGATAATTCCACCAGTCTTCAAAGATTTATCTTCTAAATGTTGGTTTTAAATATTTCAAACCATTTTATTTTCTTTTTTCTCTAACACTTTCTGATGCCGACTTGGTGGTGGTGGTGTTAATTAGTGTTTACAATCATTCACGTAGTTTTTAAAACATTTGTTTTAGGCAGAAGTCAAGTGTGTATCCATAAAATCAATAACATTGTGTTTTGTAATTGGAAAACAACTGAACTTTATTAGATGTAAATATTTTTCAAAATTATGGTTAAATTTTGTGTTCCAAGGAACTAGAGGTAACAAATAAATATAATTCAAAAGTATTTTTTCGTAAGCAAGGTTGTAAAGTTAAGGTTCTACACAACACATTTGGCTGTGTAGGAGTGAACATTTCAAAATTTTTGGTAAATATAAATTAATTTTACTGCATGGTAGAAAAGCATAGCTAATTATTTTAGAATATTATTTTGAAGAAAATAATAATATACATGGTGTGCAGATATGGCTCGATATACGTGGGTGAGCTGAATTTTGGGAAGCACCCATTTAATATTACATTTATTTTATAGATGAAGGAATTCAGATCCAGAGAAGTTAAATGAATTTTTCAGAATATTCATTTTTAGGATAGAGATTTAATTAAATTTGAAAGCAAAGATCATATCTACAGAGAATAAATGAAAATGACGTTTTTGTTAATATTCATTACGGATTTACTGAAGATTTGCCGTATGTAAGGTGTCATGATGGATTAAAAAAATGCTTTCCAGCTTTTAGTTCAGTTGAGGAAAGTTATTGCTTTAAGTATATTTGAACTAGCAGAAGGTACCTTTACTGGGGCCTGGAAACATGTGGTACACTGAAACAGCACCCACAGCCATACAGTGTTCTCCTCTCAATATGCTCTCAGTTCAATCACCTATCTACCGAATACTATCATATTAAAATTCTAATGTTTTTAGCTTCTTCTCTCAAGTCATTTAATCCTCAATTTCCAGAGGGATCCCTTTGTAATGCTTAGATGTATCACTTTCTATGTTTAAAATTATATATTTTGACAGGGTGTGGATTCTCTGTTTTGAACACCAAATTTATAAATTATGAAATTATGAAAACCCAATTTTCTTGATTATTACTACAGTTTAGCTATATCAGTATACATCTTATCTACCAGGAAAATGAGTAAAATGCATCATCTGAGATCTTTGTCACCAGAGATTCTGATTCATTAGTGTTCCACAGGGAGCAGTGGAACACAGAGGGAGGACAGGGTAGAGGCTGAGAATTTATAGTTTTAGCAAGAAGAAAGCTAATTCCATTGTTAGTGGACTGTAAGCCATGCATTGAGAAGAATTTAATTATAAGTTATAAAATATAGAAGAAGTAAACATGGTTGAATTGAATTAATCCCTTGAAAACATATTGAACTTTATCCAGTGCTATTTTATTGTATTTTTTCAAGTAAAGGAGAACATATTACTTCAACATCTATCAAGAGTGAATTGTTTTCTTGTATTTTAAAATATCTTGGCTATGCACATTTATAAGAAACAGAACAAATTCTTTTTAAAAATTCTCCATTAAAAGACTGTCACACTAAGCTCTTGGAACTCAATATATAGAATCTTAACAGGAAACTTAAATGACAAGGAAATGAGAAACAATTTTGCCTTCTTATTCCTTGTTGAATCAAGGCACAGTCCAAGATTAGTACACTGCAGCTAAGGTAGGAAGTTCCTTATGCAGTTTTAAAAGGTTCATTCTCCCTTGAGGTGAGGCTTTTCTATTTAAAAGCAATAAGTTTAGCTAGGAGCAAAATATTCATCATTATTTTTTCTCTAAAGACAGAAACCTCTCAGTAATTTTAATCTCCTTGATTGTATGTGTGAAGCAATATGAAGCATTGAAGTAACTTTGCAACTGTGCTGAGTCCATGAAGGAGGTACACTAGTTGAGTAATGAGGGTAAGCAAGGCATCATTTATCAAAATAATCTAGAAAATCTTGCCTTACATCCCACACATTCTTGTCTACAAGATAAAGAGGATTAAGTTATCCAGGTCAGCATCAGCTCACATATAGAGTTTGTTCTTTTATACTCAGCACAACCAGGCTACAATCAGGATACCTCCCATCTTTATCAGAATTTCACAAAGAAGTCCATTAGTGTGTCCTGTCACTCTGAAACCATTTAGTCCTGCAAAGTGGTTTGTAAGTCAGTGTTGATGGATTTATGCCACACCTTCAGGGACAAAGATCAAGCATCCTTAGTTACTTTATAATTTGAAGAATGACTTAAGATTTCAAGATTAGGGAGTATATACTCCCTAATCTTGAAATCTTTTATATATATGCATTTTACTCTCCTTAAGCTTTTAAATCCTCTGATCAACATATTTACTTCTTCTCAGATAAATTTATAGAGTTGGAGACCAGAAAAGAAAACCAGCTGGTGTTTTGGGTTCCCCAGGTATTTCTAAACATTTCAATAGCTTTGCTATGAATATTTAATTTGTGCTACTCAAAATGAGGACATAAAGTTCAGAAATTGAAGGAGAAAAATAGAGGCAACATGGCAGTCATTCATGATTGATGTAACTGGGTTAAATTCTTCTACGGAGAAGAGTTTTTCAAGAAGCAGTTAGGTATCTACTTGCACAAGTTGATTTAACCAGGATGTCACTTGAACAAAGAAAAATTCCTTCCCTACATTGTCTACATGATATTCATTTTCCATTAAAAATGTTTATTATTCAGGGTAGGAGGTGGTTTAACTCAGTCATCTTTCAAATATCTGCGTCACTCATCTGTTCCAGCTGATGGGGATAGTAGATTAGAAAAATGTATTTTAAAAAACAAATATTTGAAATTGTTTTGATGTAGCCCAGCAGTACTTTTCATCTCCTTCAATAAATTTGGTTGTTTAGAGGAATATTGGGGTCTGTTATTGGTTGACAAATCTGGCTAGAGGATGGGGAGAAAAGGAAGTACCTGGACAGTATTATTTTACTTCTGTAGGTTGTACTGCTTAAGATTTCCTGGCGTTCTTCCAAAGCAAAACAGTCACATTTTTTTTTATGCTATACATTTGTAAATTTCTTTTTTCTCTTTTAATATTCATGTATTGATTCTTTTAACAAATATTTATTGAATTCTTAATTTGCATGAAATACAGTGCTGTAAGGAATACTCCATGAGCTCAAAGTTTATCCTTTCTTTAGAGAGATGACATGCATACAAATAATTAGAGAAGATAGCCTTTAATGAATGCCATAAATGAGTAGAAAAAAACTCTAGTAAGAGTTCAAATGAGGATGAAGTCACGTAAGAAAAAATCCCATTATACAAGCTCATGAGGCTATCTAAATTC
The DNA here is from genome assembly GCA_004027835.1 of Alouatta palliata. Classification (NCBI taxonomy): domain Eukaryota; kingdom Metazoa; phylum Chordata; class Mammalia; order Primates; family Atelidae; genus Alouatta; species Alouatta palliata. The sequence goes on from PVKV010033094.1 coordinate 4,406, forward strand.
TGTTGGTATCCTGAATGTTATTTGGTGTTTTGCTGTTCACCAAGCTCTGAGGGAAATGGCATCATTTTAAATTAGTTACTCTTGATTAACATGATAATTATCTGACTTTCTAGAGCTTTATCTTATTTTGACATCAAACTGTTAAAAGCATACAGAATTGTCAGTATGTACATTCTATTTTCAATTTTGTTTAATGCAAATGAATATAGACAAAGGCTGGAAAAAATATAAAATATAGTGATTTTATTTTCAAAACTGTTAATGATATTATCTAAGTATATGTATATTTTTAAGTGAAAAGATGTAAGGGTGTTGATACTTTGCCTCTCCCAATCAGTGAAGACACAGTAAATACTGATGTGATCCGTGTTAAAGTTGCTTAACATCAATAAAATGACACCCAAAATAGTACTTCTTAATAGGCATCAGACCGAGAATTAAAGAGAAAAATGAAATAAGTAAATTGCACTACATCTGGCACATCTAAGCCAACGATAAACATTAGCCCTAATAATTATTACTGATATTTTTTGATCCAAAACATCTTGATTTCCTACGTGTAGGACAAAGTTCAACTTGTTCTCCATTTTGATTTTTTGCCATAAAAGATAGTGGGACATATCTCAACTGTAACTGTTATGTTTGTATATTGACGTCCATAATACCATTGTAAGGACGAAAAATGCAAGTATACTCAGTAGAGATCCCCTAAGATTGATTTTAGTGGAAAGACTGGCCCTTTCTTCCTATTCTTTCAGTGCATACACAGAAAAATCCAAAGCAAGAATTCCCTGATTTATACTAGAGAAATTTCTCTCTGGAAATCTTAGAATATTTACCCTATTCATAGGACTCTGGAAACTAAGGTAGGTCACTTTATTCAAGTGAAGTCCGTCTATTATTTTACTCTATGGCTTGATCTGATTTTTCTATATGCATACTCAAAGCTCAATACCCACTTATCTTTAAAGTGCTAAGCAGTCTTTTCAATGTACAGCCAGGTAGACTAGTAGTAGCGTATACCTATACAGCTGACTTCAGAGAATTTCAAAGCATCTTTGTTCTAGAAGTGTTGTCTTTTGCCAGAAATCCCATATACACTTGCCTGTAAGGGAAGGGAACCATGTCATTTTTATTCATAGCTGTATTCCCAGGGCCTAACTTACTATTTAAAAAGACTTTCAATTATTGTTAAACCAACTAATCAATCAGTTATTAATTTAAACATCTGAGTCACAAAAGGAAAAAAGGCTTTAATAACATTCATATGTTTGATTACCATGCACTGAGGAGTTAAGTAAACATCGTGCAATGTTTCTGTGTTAATTTGTTCTACCTGGATCAGTGCTGAAATTCCTCATTACAGAAAGTCAAGTAAGCAACTGATCTTTGGCCAGGAGTTTTTGAATCTCACAGTGCTCTGAATTAATGAATCCAGTTGGAATCTAGTAGCTAACTAAGCTTAAATATAAGAATAAAATAAAATTATGTATTCATGGTTTTTACAAAACAGAAAGTTCAACACAGTTTGGCATATATGAAAATCCAAGGAATTTTTTGTCCAGTTTTTGATTCAGAGTATTTTACAGAACTCATGATTCCAGGATGCAAACAGGAAATCAAGCTCTCAACTCAGACTAACTCTGCAAACTGTGTTTATCCCCATTCTGTGATAATGTGACTTTCCCAAAGCAATTCAAGATTAAGTAGACAGGTAGGGATGAAAATAACATAATTTTGGTGGAGCATTTGCAGGAGAATCAGGAACTGCTTGTGTTTGATTACCTATTAACTGGTCTTTGAAGGGCTTAAGTTTATTTTCCTGTGAAGTTGACATAAAAATTTTACCTCTTTCATCTTAGATGTCTTCAAGAGACAGGATTTAAATTGTAAACATTCTATCCTACAGTTGTTTTTTTTTTTTTTTTTTCCCTCAGGGAGCAAATTTTTCTACCTTCTGACTAGTTTAGATATCAAATCCTAAAGCTTAGTTCCACTTTTCTTGTCACAAAGGACAAATAATGAATGATTATAATTATTGGATTTTAGATACTGCTGCAGCTAAGGCAAATGAATTTTGAAATTTTGTCATATAACTGTGTATCATAGAAAGTATTTGTTTAATTTTAACATTTCTAATTGATTTATAAGGATATCAATTAGTATGAATATATTCTAGAGGGATAATAAATATGCCCTTTAAAATTTAAAAAAAAAAAAAATTTGACAGTGGAGATCTTTTTCTTCCTTTTTTTTTTTTTTCTTGTGAGATAGAGTCTTTCCCTGTTGCCCAGGCTCCAGTGCAACGTGCAATGGCACAATCTCCGCTCACTGCAACCTCCACCTCCTGGCCTCAACTGATTCTCCTGCCACAGCCTCCAGAGTAGCTGGGACTACAGGTGCCTGCATCCATGCCTGGCTAATTTTTGTATTTTTAGTAAAAATGGGGTTACACCATATTGACCAGGCTGGTCTCCCGAGTAGCTGGGATTACAGGTGCATGTCACCAAGCCTGGATAATTTTTTTTTTCTTTTTCTTTTTTCTTGAGACAGAGTCTTGCTCTGTCATCCAGGCTGAAGTACAGTGGTACAGTCTCGGCTCACTACATTCTCTGCCTCCAGGGTTCAAGCAATTCTCCTGCCTCAGCCTCCCGAGTAGCTACGATTACGGGCATGAGCCACGATGGCCTGCTAATTTTTGTATTTTTAGTAGAGGAGGGGTTTCACCATGTTGGCCAGACTGGTCTCCAAAACCTGACCTCAGGTGATCTGCCCACCTAGGCCTTCCACAGTGCTGGGATTACAGGTGTTAGCCAAAGCTCTGGGCCCCTTTTTTTTCCTTAACAGTAAAAACAACTCGCTTATTTGCCAATTCAATGTTGTAGTTCTCAGAGCTCTCTACCCGAGTCACTCACCCCTAACCAAATTGTCATTTTCCTGGCCTCTTTTCTTTCATGATGCCATCATCACCTTTTGATTTTACATATGTAACATTTACCTGTCCCCTTCCAGTGTAGAAGCCATGTTCTTGACCAATCAAGTCCTTCACTGAATACTAGAAGGTTCTCAAAGTAGTCATGTGAAAATTAGTGCAATATAAACACAGAAGAAAAAATATTTTGTCTGCTTCTTTTTTTCTGACTGAATAATTGGTTTACTTTACAAATCAAAGTAAATATTTTATATTTATAATTTTATAATTGTTAATAGATCAAATGACAGTAACCTGATTAGAGAAATGGAAGGTTGCAGTGCTTAATAAAACAATCATAATGCCTGATAAAAAATTTCATTATAGTTATTAGGTAGAAAACATTACTTTTTAGATATTGTTTTTGTTAAATAGTAAATGAATGTTGAGAAAAATGTTGTCTTTCAAATAACGAGAGAAATGACAGAATTAACGTGATGTTGAAATGTTTTATGAAATATGTGTTTTGATGTGATGTCCTAACATGTGTTAGACCATAAACAAGATACTTTTAAAAAAGTATTATACTTCAAAAAATATTGTTTTAAAAATAAAATTAGGAAAGTGATTTAAATAGTGTTACTAAATAGTATGTAAGGAATTAGTTTTTTATACCTTTCAGTTTTCATTTTGTGCTGGTAATATTCTTAGAACACATTTCATTTAGTAAGGATTAGAGCTAGCTGGGACAGATTATGGCTCAGGAATAATCCTTAAGAAATGCTCAGATTCAATTTTTCCTACTTAAATGATTTCGTTGGGATTCATTTGGTGAAGTAGAGTTTTATTTTAGAAGAAAGGTGATATTTTTCATCTTTAGTTCTACTCTTGAAATAAGTCTGCCAGATTGATGGAGCCTCATTTAGGGCTCATCAGAATCTGTGAATGCTGCAATATGGTTTGATTATAGTGCTAAATAGCAAGCAACAGAGACAAGAATACCATTTAGCCAGGTGTGGTTTACACATATTTGAATAAAAAATATTTTCTTCAGAACTTAAGATAATTTGTTTTGCACAGAAAGCATATTTTATAGATCTTAGGAAGCAAGACTTTTAAATATAGGACTGTAAATAATTTTAGTAAAATATTTTTGATTAAAAAATATTACTGAGGCAATACTGGATAGTCAGTGGCTCTCCCATTTTTTTCATTAAAGCTAAGAGCTATATTAGGGGTTTTCAGTTAGAAAAACACTTTGTTAATTAAAAATGAGACATTGTATTTACCATGAAATATTTTAGAGTCTTCACCACATTAATATACATGCATACCTCAGAGATACTGTGGTTTCTGTTCCAGACCACCACAATAAGTGAATATTGCAATAAAGCAAGTCACAAAAAATTTTGGTATCCCTGTGCATGTGCATATAAAAGTTGTGTTTACAGTATACTGCAATCTATTAATTATGCAATAGCATGTGTCTAAAAATGTACATATTTTAATTTTAAATAAAACACTTGATGGTTAAAAAATACTAACAAATAATTTGAGCCTTCAGCAAGCACAAATCTTTTTACTGGTGGAGAGTCTGCCTTGATGCTGAAAGCTGCTTACTGCTCAGAGTAGTGGTTGCTGAAGGTTAGGGTGTCTGTGGCAATTTCTTGTAATAAGACAACCATGAAGTTTGCCACATTGATCGACCCTTCCTTTCACGAAAGATTTCTCTTTAGCATGTTATACAGTATTTTACCCATAGTTGAACTTTCATAATTGAAGTCAATCCTCTCAAACTCCGTCACTACTTTATCAACTCAATTTATGTAATACTTGAAATCCTTTATTGTCATTTCAACAAGATTCACCAGGAGTAGATTCCACCTCAAAAAATCATTTTCTTCCTCATCCATAATAAGTAACTCCTCATCTGTTCAAGTTTTACCCTAATATTACCACAATTTAGTCATATCTTCAGGCTCTGCTTCTAATTCTAATTCTCTTGCTTTTTTTTTTTTTTAATCAAACCTAAAGTTATATTCTCCACTGGTCTTGAACTTCTCAAAGTCATCCATGAGGAATGAAATAAACGACTTTTTTTTTTCTGAGACAGAGTTTCACTCTTGTTGCTCAGGTTGGAGTACAATGGTGCAGTCTCGCAACATCCGCCTCCCGGGTTCAAGCAATTCTCCTGCCTCAGCCTCCTGAGTTTCTGGGATTACAGGCATTCACCACCACATCCGGCTAATTTTGTATTTTTAGTAGAGACATGGTTCCTCCATGTTGGTCAGGCTGATCTCGAACTCCTGACCTCAGGTGATCTGCCCTCCTCTGCCCCACAAATTGCTGGGATTACAGGCATGAGCCACCATGCCCAGCCCCCAAACTCCTTTTAATGTTGATATTTTGACCTCCTTTCATGAACCATGAATGTTCTGAGTGTCATCTAGAATGGTGAATCCTTTCTATAAAGTTTTCAATTTACTTTCTTGATTCATCAGATGAATCACTATCTTATGGCAGCTACAGACTTAAGAAATGTATTTCTTAAATAATGAGACTGAAAGTTGAAATTACTCCTTGATTCATAGTCTGGAGAATGGGCATTGTGTTAGCAGGCATGAAAACAATGTGGGTCTCCTTGAACATCTTTATCAGATATCTTGGGTGACCAGGTGCATTGTCAATGAGCAATCATAATTTGAAAGTTTGGTGTTTTCTGAATACTTGGTCTTGAACAGTGGGTTTAAAATATTCAGTAAACCCTGCTATAAATGGATGTGCTGTCATCCAGGCTTTGTTGTTCCATTTATAGAACATATGCAGAATAGATTAGCATAACTTTATTGGATCTAGGATTTTCAGAATGGTAAATTAACATTAGCTTCAACTTAAGGTTGTCAGTTTCATTACTTCCTGATAAGAGAGTCAACCTATCCTTTGAAAGTTTGAAGCCAGGCATTGACTTCCCCTGTTTAGCTACGAAAGTCCTAGATGGCATGCCTGTCCAGTATAAGGTTGTTACAGCTACACTAAGAAAACTGTTTAGTTTAGCCATCTTCGTCAATGATCCTAACTAGATCCCTGGATAATTTACTGCAGCTTCTACATCAGCACCTGTTGCTTCACTATACTTTTATGTCATGGAGATGCCTTCTTTCCTTAAAACCCGTGAAACAGTCCTCTTCTGACTTTTCTTCTGCAGCTTTCTTACCTCTCTCAGACTTCATAGAGTTGAAGAGAGTTAGGGGTTTTGCTCTGGATTAGGTTTTGGCTTACAGGAATGTTGTGGCTAGTTTGATCTATCTAGATCACTCAAGTCTTCTCTATATTATCAACAGGGATGTTTTGTTTTCCTATTATCTGTGTGGTCACTGAAGTAACACTTTTAATACCTGTCAAGAATCTTTCCTCTGCATCACAACTTGGCTAACTATTCAGCGCAAAAGGTCTAGCTTTTATCCTGTCTTGACTTTCAGCATGCCTTCCTCTCTAGACTTTATTGTTTCTAGCTTTGGTTTTAAAGTAAGAGATGTGCAATTCTTCCTTTCATTTTAACTCTAAGAGGCCACTGTAGGACTTTTCACTGGCCTAATTTCAGTAGTGTTTTGCCTCAGGGAATAAGGATGCCCACTGAACATTGAAACTCCGCCTATTTCCAGAGTGCAACCAGTTAGTTCTAGCCACCTGGAGCTTGTTTTCCATATTATTAAATGTTCACTTGAAGGACTAATGGAATTGAGTAGAAGCTCTTAGGAATTAATAATAATGCTATTTAAAAATTTCACGTCAAATCAGAACGTAATGCTTTCTGTGAAAAATATTACTACGTATGTCCATACAGTGTCAATTGAGGAATGTTCTGAGAATGGTACTGTCAATGTAGATGATACACTGTTGACATTTGGTCTCTCAAAAAAAAAAAATTCTAAAAAAGGCAGTGTTTTTAATAAAAGTGTATAGGATGAATTACTGCTGCACGTAGTTACAGAAACAAGTTGAAAAACATGAACAGATTCTTCTCTTCCTCTTAAATAATTCGGCTGTCAAAATAAAACCTATTTAAAAGTTAAGTAAGTTAAATTTGATAGTTTTGCCTCTTCTGTAATCACCAATGCAATGTCTTCAGTCCTTGTCAGGATAGAGCTAATAGAATACAACCTGTTACAAAGCTGTAATTTTATGAATTAATGATCTGAGGTTTGGTGGTAATATTTCTACTGTCTTTGTCGGTTTGATCTGATCATTTTTCCTTTGCCACTGCTAACAGAACTGAGCCTGGGTGTGTTCTGGTTGCAACAGCCTTTCCTTATTCTTGTTCAATTTTGAGAATGCCCATGTTATTGATATGTGGAGGGAATTGTAAAACTTGTTGTGAATTAAAGCTTAGCCTCAGATTTTTTGTGTCTGGATTTGAAATTAACTCAGCTCTCACTCATGTACGTTGCTATAAATATGTTTAGCACTTTTTTTGAGAAGTATCTGAAGTGCCAAGAATGCAAAGCGGTCTGCAGTGATGATACTTTTCATTTCAAAATAAAACATACTCCCTGATTTTGGCTGTGATGATTCTGGTGTTTAAAGAACATGTTGGAACCAGGCGCAGTGGCTCACGCCTGTAATCCCAGCACTTTGGGAGGCTGAGGCAGGTGGATCAGGAGGTCAGGAGATCAAGACCATCCTGGTCAACATGGTGAAACCCCGTCTCTACTAAAATCACAAAAAATTAGCTGGGCATGGTGGCGCGTGCCTGTAATCCCAGCTACTTAGGAGGCTGAAGCAGGAGAATTGCTTGAACCCAGGAGGCAGAGGTCATGGTGAGCCGAGATTGAACCATTGCACTTCAGCCTGGGCAACAAGAGCAAAACCCCATCTCAAAAAAAAAAAAAAAAAAAAAGAACATGTTGGCAAGTTTTAAACCAGTTGTTTCTTCCCCTCTTTTTTGGGGATCCTTTGTCATAATTTGACCCTAAGAAATTACTTTTTGATTGACAGTTAATTAGGACTTCTGATCAGAATGAAGTTGTCTTCTTCACCACTTTGAATTGTAATTCTGCCCAAAAGCAAAGGAACTTTGATTTACTTAATTTGTGCACTTTTGTTGGCTAACATGCAGTTTGTATTAGACTGTTTGGAAATAGCCTAAGCGGTAGTTGCATGCTCTTTGTGAATCTGTTATGGGTATAGTGACTCTCAAGTAGGAACCAACTGTGTTAAAACATATCTTCCATTTGGTAATATACTATTTCTTTGTTTTATAAGAAAGTTCAACTGAATTCTAAGCTAAATGCTCTTAATGCAAGATCAATATCTTGAATCTCATGATTTCTTTTTGTAAATTTTGGTTTATTTTTAATAAATGTGGGCTTGCAGCTGCAATTAACAACTTTCAGCCCTTTCTAGTACAAAATAATCATCATCATAATAAGCCCCAAGAGGCCTTTTCCCTGAGGCAAAACAATATTGGGGAATAGCCAGTGGGTGGAGCAGCCAGAACCAGCACAACATTTATTAATTAATGCTGCCATCTTATATAAGCATGGTTTGTGGCACCTCAAAACAATTACAATATTAACATCAAAGATCACTGAATACAGACCACCATAATAGATACAGTAATAATAAAAATATTTGAAATATTATAAGAATAAAATGTGACACAGAAACAGGAAGAGATGAAATCTTGTTGGAAAAGTGGCCACAATAATTTTTAGATGCAGGGCTGCCAAAGATCTTCAATTAGCAAAAAACACAATAGCCTTGAAATACCATAAAGTGAAGTACAATGAAATGAAGTATGACTCTCCCTGTCTCCAAGAAAAATATCCAGGAAAGAACTTTATATCTGGACAGAGAATCCTTAAATTTGAAATATCTTTCCTTGCTATTATTTTTGAAATAAAAAAAACCTGTTGAAATCACTAATTTGTATATTATTGCTTCCCTTTTACAATTATCTCCTATATTCCATTTCCTTGCTGTATTTAACATAAATATTTCTACATATGATTTTTATAAAAGGCTACATAAACCCACACTACTGTTATAATGGTGTTTTGGTTTTTTTTGTTGTTGTTCATATCATTACCATTATTGCTGGTTCCTTTTGCTGTATCCCATCCTGGAAGTCTACACTCTCCTGAGAGATGGTAAGAGAGAAAGCCAGCAACATAATGTCTGGATGGTCTAGTATCTTTACGTAGAACACCCAGAGGGTGTCCCAACTCAGCGTACCTATTTACTGGGTTTATTTTTACAAAGTTCGGTGCCTGGTAAATAGAAAAGCAGACATCAGAAATTTGTATACCTTTGGGTTTTTTTGTTTTGTTTTGTTTTTTACTAGCTCTGGATTGAAGAATAATGATAGAAGCAGCAGGGGATCAGAGAATTTCTTTTTAAGGTTCTGGCTCCAGTACCCTCGTACAGAAACCATGTGTTTCATCTCCATTGTGTCACATATTGTGCAGCAAACCCCTCTCAAGTGCTTTAAAATATCTTCTCCCTAGTTAGAATCAACTGGATTTTGATCCTGATCTCTGCTTCTAATAGTGTGATGGTTTTCGTATCATGGTGTCATCCTTAGATATTGGTTCCAGGTCCAGGCCTACGACAAAGTGAGTAGAGGAAGCACAGTTTAGACTAAGATGTTTTTGTAATCAGATTCGTCTTGTGTTTTTTGGATACTTTAATTATTGATGAAAGGACAGTATTGGGAAAATGTTTTCAAAGTGCCTCCTGTTTCCTTTACTTTTCTCTCTCTCTTTTTTTCTTCTTAAAATTTGACTCTGTCCTTAAGTTCTGGCTAAACTATGCATTTTCAAATTTTCTAACTCATTGTCTTTCTTTCTGTCCTCTTTTATACCATGTTCTCTCGTTGATAGTAGCTTCTCATTTCATGCACACATTATTTCTATACATCTATTTTCTAGGTTTTAACACAAAGAATAATGTAGAATAAACCATTCATATATGTTAATTAATAAACAAATCAATTCATAAATAAATGAATGTGGTGGTATCTATGGAACCTACATTATGAAGGAATATTATGCAGCCTTTACTGTGTATGATGAACCATCTAGCATAACTTGTTCAAAGAGAGAATTTTATGAAAAGAATTGTTATTTCATCTTTCTCAGCTTTTTTGTACTCAAATGATTATGTGATATCTATAGTTTTAAACTGTCATTATTCAAATTATTAACTCAAAAATGTGATAAATGTACTTATTAGAGATGCAACATCTGAGGGTAGAATGAAGGGTTCAGAAGAGGTTTGGGGGATCATATTTAATGAATTAGATATTTAGTAAGAAAATAATTATTCATATAATTATTCAGCTATTCTAGAAGCCCGTGGTCTTTTGAGTTTGCCCAGTCTACAAAGACTGGGGCTATTGAATTTTCAACACCTTTCCGTTGAAAATCACACATGCTAACCCTTGATTTACTTAAAAATATTATTAAGGCTGAGAATGTGATACTGACAGTGGTATGTGGATATTCTTGTGGGGTCGGGAGGATGGAACAAACCTCTTTCAGTAAATAAGTGTTTAATTTTACACACCATACAATCATTTTTATTATTGCAAGTGCATAGAAGGTATATAGAAAAATAAAATGTGTATATTTAACTGCATAATATTCTTTTTTTGTTTGTTTGTTTTTAGAGATGGATTTCACCATGTTGATCAGGCTGATCTTGAACTCCTGACCTCAGGTGATCCACCCACCTCAGCCTCCCAAAGTGCTGGGATTACTATAATCATTTTTGACATTCTGATAAAATTTTAGTCATTTGAATTTTTTAGACTTTAAACAGTTTTATAATATGTTTCTCTTACACCCTTTATCTAGTATCTGACAATGTAGAGTGATCCACTTATCAGTTGTTTTTAATGCAGATAAAGCAATTTTTTTTTTACCTATTAATCACTTGGAAAGAAAAAAAAATTAATGATCCATGCTACATATCATTGTGTATAAGAGCAGATATACATACATTAAAGATCAATTTTATTGTATTTTTATAATTGTCTTTTATCTTCTCTTATTTAGTCTTTAGATTTAAAATCAAAGCTGTTATTGTTGTTGTTCTTTTACTAAAGTTAATGAAGTACAAAGCAAACCAGTAGCTTTTAGATGGCCTTACTAGATTATTCATCACTCCCTTGGGGAAAATATGTTGTACATATCATGGAGATAAACCTTTAGATATAGAAAAGTATTCAAGAGAAAGTAATTTTTACCATATAAGTATTTATCTTTACCTAACACTCAGTTATGTGAATCTCAGTAGATACTTTCACCATTATAAAGAAGCAGAATTTCTGGCAAGGGCAATCAGACAAGAGAAAGAAATACAGAGTATTCAAACAAAGAGAGGAAGTCAAATTGTCTCTGTTTGCAGATGACATGTTTGTGTATTTAGAAAACCCCATCATCTCAGCCCCAAAACTCTTTAAGCTAATAAGCAACTTCAGCAAAGTCTCAGGATACAAAGTAATGTGCAAAAATCACAAACATTCCTATAAACTGATAATACACAAAGAGAGAGTCAAATCATGAGTGAACTCCCATTCACAATTGCTACACAGATAATAAAATACCTAGGAATATAACTTACAATGGATGTGAAGGACCTCTTCAAGGAGAACTACAAACCACTGCTCAAGGAAATAAGAGAGCACACACAAATAGAAAAGTATACATACTCATGGATAGGAAGAATCAATATCGTTAAAATGGGCATACTGCTCAAAGTAATGTATAGATTCAGCATTATTCCCATCAAACTACTTCACAGAATTGGAAAAAGACTAAATTTCATATAAAACCAAAAAGAGCCCATATATCCAAGACAATCCTAAGCAAAAAGAGCAAGGTGGAGGCATTACACTGCTTGACTTCAAACTATACCGTAAGCCTATAGTAACCAAAACAGCATGATACTGGTATCAAAACAGATATATAGACCAATGGAAGAGAACAGAGGCCTCAGAAATAATGCCACACATGTACAACCATCTGATCTTCTACAAACCTGACAACAACAAGAAATGGGGAAAGGATTCCCTATTTATTAAATGGTGTTGGGAAAACTGGCTAGCCATATGCAGAAAACTGAAACTGGACCCCTTCCTTACAGCTTATACAAAAATTAATTCAAGATCAATTAAAGACTTAAATGTAATACCTAAAACCATAAAAACCCTAGAAGAAACCTAGGCAATACTGTTCAGGACATAGGCAATTGAAACAAAAGCCAAAATTGACAAATGGGATATAATTAAACTAAAGAGCTTCTGCACAGCAAAAGAAACTATCATTAGAGAGAACAGACAACCTACAGAATAGGAGAAAGTTTTTGTAATTTATCTGTCTGACAAAGGGCTAATATCCAGAATCTACAAGGAACTTAAATAAAATTAAAAGAAAAAAAGAGCCCCATCAAAAATGGGCAAAGGATGTGAACAGACACTTTTCCAAAGAATACATTTATGTGACCAAAAAAAAAATGAAAAAAAAAAAAAGCTTGTCATCACTAGTCATTAGAGAAATGAAAATCAAACCCACAGTTAGATACCATCTCATGCCAGATAGAATGGTGATCATTAAAAAGTCAGGAAACAACAGATGCTGTAGAGGATATGGAGAAATAGGAACACTTTTACACTTTTGGTGGGAGTGTAAATTACTTGAACCATTGTGGAATACAGTGTGGCAATTCTTCAAGGATCTAGAACCAGAAATAGCATTTGACCCAGCATTCCCATTACTGGGTATAAACCCAAATAATTATAAATCATTCTACTATGAAGACACATGGACACTTATGTTTATTGCAGCACTATTCATAACAGCAAAGACTTGGAACCAAACCAAATGCTCATCAATGATAGACTGGATAAAGAAATGTGGCACATATACACCATGGAATACTATGCAGCCACAAAAAAGAACAAGTTCACGTCCTTTGCAGGGACATGGTTGAAGCTGGAACCATCATACTCAGCAAATTAACACAGGAACAGAAAACCAAACACCACATGTTCTCACTCATAAGTGGGAGTTGAACAGTGAGAACCGATGGGCATGATGAGGAAACATCACACACTGGGGCCTCTTGGGAGGTGAGGGAGAAGGGGAGGGGTAACATGTTAATGACGGGTTGATGGGTGCAGCAAACCACCATGGTACATGTATACCTATGTAACAAACCTGCCCATATTGCACTTGGACCCTAGAACTTAAAGTGTAATAAAAAACGAAGCAGAAGCAATTAATAATGTTGCAATTAATTTTGAGATTTAAAAATGTATAAATACCTGTTATGTGCCAGGCATTGTATTACACACTAAAGATACAAAAGGAATCATAAATTAGACATGATCTCCAGTTACAAATAGCAGACTAAGCAAAGTAGAGAAGTCCTGGATGAACCACAAGGCTATTTATCTGTTCTCTGTATAAGAAGTGTATAGTGTTTTGGAAAAGGAAAGGAGAGGTTGCCTTCCTTTTCACTAGTCATCAGGTTGTCATCTAGAGCTGAGCAGCAATTTAAAAAAAATTAGCACATATACTGGGTGAAAACAGCCTATTTTCTATTTTAATAAGCTAGGTACATAGAAAGGAAGATGTAAAATTTTCCTAAAGTAGAATCAGTATAGGCTGTAATGTTTTGCAGCCAGAATCTGGGACATGCCTATCTGAGAATAAATTGTTACATCAGCATCATAAGAGTCATAAGTACTGGTGGTGCAAAGTACAGAGCCCACTTATTGAGTCATACTTGCACATATAATAATTTCAGTCTCTGAAATATGTAATGCATAAACAGCCAATAAAGTCAGATTTTTCAAGGACAGTTCTAATGTCAAATATTCTTTCCTGTTTTCTTAAATACTGCATTAAGATATCGGGAGATTTCCATTATTTTACCTTTGAAAATATGCCTCTTATATTGTATTTTGCATCCAAAAGTATCACTACACAGACACATATTTTAACTATATTTGAATATGAAAATCATAATTTATTTTTTTTGAGACCAGAGTTTTGCTCTTGTTGCCCAGACTGGAGTGCAGTGGCATGATCTCAGCTCACTGCAACCTCTGCCTACTGGGTTAGAGCAATTCTCCTGTAAATGGCTCCTGAGTAGCTGGGATTACAGGCTCATGCTACCAAGCCCGACTAATTTTTGTATTTTTACAGACAAGGTTTCACCATGTTCTCCAGGCTGATCTCAAACTCCTGGTTTGAAGTGATTCACCTTTCTTAGCTTCCCAAAGTGCCAAGATTACAGGCGTGAGCCACCACACAGACCAGAAAATATAATCACAACATTTTATATCTTGGTTTAAACTATTCTGTCAATAAAATCGAGGGAACTTATTCAGGGAGTAAATGATCTTTTTAAATACATTGTTTTTTGGAAATTTTGTTCTAAGAGATATAATGTCTTTATTGTTATAGAAATGTATTATCTAAGCTATATTATTATGTGTGGCAATAAGGAATGTATTTTCCCTGAAAATGTGGCAGTTCATTTTTTTTTTTTTTTATATATACTTTTTATTGCATTTTAGGTTTGGGGGTACATGTGAAGAACATGCAAGATTGTTACATAGGAACACACATGGCAGTATGATTTGCTGCCTTCCTCCCCATCACCTATATCTGGTATTTCTCCCCATGCTATCCCTCCCCAACTCCCCACCCCCTGCTGTCCCTCCCCTTTTTCCCCCCAACAGACCC
>PVKV010033095.1:0-19070 GCA_004027835.1 Alouatta palliata
CAGGGAAAATGTGGCACATATACACCCTGGAATATTATGCAGCCATCAAAAATGATGAGTTCGTGTCTTTTGTTGGGACATGGATGAACCTGGAAACCATCATTCTCAGCAAACTGACACAAGAACAGAAAATCAAACACCGCATGTTCTCACTCATAGGTGGGTGTTGAACAATGAGAACACATGGACACAGGGAGGGGAGCATCACACACTGGGGTCTGTCAGGGGGAAATAGGGGAGGGGCAGTGGCGGGTGGGGAGTTGGGGAGAGATAGCATGGGGAGAAATGCCAGATATAGGTACATACATCACACTGCCATGTATGTACCTATGCAACAATCTTGCATGTTCTTCACATGTACCCCAAAACCTAAAATGCAATAAAATAAATAAATAAAAATAAAGAGAAGGTTAAGTTAAAATGAGGATAAAATAGACCTATGTCCTTGTAAGAAAGGAAGAGACACAAAGGTTGCATACACATCAGAGACTATCTACAAACAAAGGGGAGAAGTCTCAGGGGAAACCGTATCTGCTAACATCTTGATCTTGGACTTCCACCGTCCAGAACTGTGAGAAAACAAGTTTCTGTTAAGGTTTGTCATATGTGATATTTTGTTATGGCAACCACGGTTGAGGAACATAAAGCCTATTTGGGTGGGTGTATTATGCATAGACAAACAATTCTGTTATAATCACTTGCAAAGTCTATAAACTACAGCTTTACAAATAATCAATATTAAAATAATGAGTGTAAATTTTCCTTCGTGTAACACTATTACAGGAAAATATCAATGCCTAACATCATCAAACATTGGGAAATTACATTTCTTTTACTTATTTACGATATTCAAGGCTAACACCAGAATGGCATGTATCAAATTTATTAATTTTCAATATTTATATGGTGAGGTTTTGACTTTTAAGTAGGATTATTATTCATCCACACCATATCATCTAATATGGCTTGTGATCTTTTACCTGGAAATATTTTCCAAATAGATATGTTTGCTTCAATTCAGGTTATAAACACTCTAATCTTAGCCCCTTTCTTCCTATACCTGGACTTCAAATGTCTCATGCATAATCTCCCTCTCTTTAGTTTATAATCCTCTAATATGCTCTTTATACTGTTCTCAACTAATTGACTTTTTAATCAAGTTAATCTCTTATTCAAAACTGAACAATAGCTTTTTATTAGCATCAAATATAACTTTCTCTATCTGAGTCTTAAGGTGTTCTCGTAATCTGATTCCTACCTTCTAATGGTTGTCCATACAACTACTTAATCATATTGTCCACTGATCTTTAATTATCACCCAACTTTCCAGTGTCTCAAACAGATCTTCTTATCATTCTTTGAATAAATCGTTTTTCGTGTTCTGTCTTCATATCATTGCTTAATCAGTTTACTACCCAAGACAGAATGCATATTGTTAAGATCATTCCACCTTTCAAAAATTAACTACTTAAAACCGTATTAGTTTTAATCCTCTCAGGACAATTAACTTCTTGAAAATATCACAGATTGGAATATTGTATCCCTAACCAAGCAAGTACTATTAGGTCCTCCTCCTGTCCCCTCATAATTCATAGTATGACGTTATTCAGAGGGAACACAATGGACGCTTGCCCATCAGTGTATTTACTATTATAAACACTTCCAAATATTGCATTTTTCCATTATTTTAAATTCATCGGTTTATTTGTGCCGTTACACACATTCGTTAATGCCTACTGCTTGTCTGATATTGAGCTACCTGAGACTAGATATTGGTCATAGAAACATGAAAGATGTGTAGCCATTACTCAAAAGAGGCTGATAATATATGAGTACAGACAGATGCAAACAGAAAGATACTGTGTGATGAGTGAATCCACAGAGGCAGGTACAGTGCTGCTACAAAGTGATCACCTCTGCTTTCTAGATGAGAGAAGGGAGCACAGAAGGGGAGATTCTTGAGCTCAGCCTTTAGGGATGGGCAAGTATTCATCTAGCTGATAAGGAAAAGGAAGTCTCCGAGTGGAAAACACTAATTCCTTGACAAATAACACACACACGCAAGATATTTGAATGATGCTTGTCTAAGTTCAATGCTCATTGATTTTCTTAATAGAGGAAAGAGATTTAAAGCATCTATAAAGTCAGGAAAATAAAATTAAGTTTTTGACAACATTGAGAGTAGGAGAACAAGTGAGAAATCAAATTGGATCGAGACCATCCTGGTTAACATGGTGAAACCCCGTCTCTACTAAAAATACAAAAATTAGCTGGGCATGGTGGCACGTGCCTGTAGTCCCAGCTACTCGGGAGGCTGAGGCAGGAGAATTGCTTGAACCCAGGAGGCGGAGGTTGCGGTAAGCCGAGATCGCGCCATTGCACTCCAGCCTGGGTAACGAGGGAAACTCCGTCTCAAAAAAAAAAAAAAAAAAAAAAAAAAAAAAAAAAAAAAAAAAAAAAAAAAAAAAAAAAAAAAAAAAAAAGAAATAAAAGCTAACATGACAAACAGGGAAAAAATACAGCTATTACATTTGATCATAATATTTAGCCTTGAGTTTCCCAAAAGACATAAGGAAGAAAGAAATGTAAAGAGTTTCTCTCACCTTGTAGAATAATGGGAGGAAAATTATGTTTCTCAGTGAAGACAAATTTATCTTTATCCTCAACTCAAAGAAAATATCTCTCACAGGGAATTAGATCTGGGAGATATAATGGAGAATGTTCTGACAGA
The DNA here is from genome assembly GCA_004027835.1 of Alouatta palliata. Lineage (NCBI taxonomy): Eukaryota > Metazoa > Chordata > Mammalia > Primates > Atelidae > Alouatta > Alouatta palliata. The sequence continues at coordinate 2,732 of PVKV010033095.1, forward strand.
TATTTTTACAGCTAACAAAAGTGAATGCATATAAATATTTCTTACATTTTTACATATCTATGTACATTTTTATCCACAAAGAAAACACACTGAGTTTTTGTAGAATAAATGCATGTAAGTACTTCATTAGAAAGATCAGAAATATAAAAGCTTTTATGAATACATATTTTAGTGAGAAAAGTTGTTTTCAGCTAGATATTTAATACTAAGAATTCTCCTGCAAATTATTCTCAAACACCTGACGCCTCCTCTTCCCCCTAGCCCCACACAAAAGACAAGAAATTTCCTGGTGCAAATAAACTGAATAGTTTTACTTTCTTGTTAGAAACATTAAGACTGCTCCTCTCCTTTCTGTTTTCTAAATAATTTAGTTGTTCAGATGCTCATGAATAAGTCATACATTATAGTTTACAATATCCATAGAGTGATTCAGCAGTAGGCCTTCTAAGATATTTATAAATGTGCATTTATTCAGAGAGCCATTTTATATGAATTCTTTCTTCTATAGAAAATTTTCAAAATAAAATTATTTTGTGTATTTATTTTTCTCTGAAATATAAACAGGGTACTATGCTTGTTTGTTAATGTTTATTTTCATGTTTATCTTTGCTTTCTTAGTAAGCTCACAACATTTATTATGTACAAGTTACATTTTATGTAAGGAACCCAGAGTGTAAGAGCCAGTCTGATTTGGCTGGTATCCTGGCTAACATACAGGAACTCTGCATGTCATTCCCTCATTTTTTTGGTTTTTTTGTTTTTTTGAGACGGAGTTTCGCTCTTGTTACCCAGGCTGGAGTGCAATGGCGCGATCTTGGTTCACCGCAACCTCCATCTCCTGGGTTCAAGCAGTTCTCCTGCCTCAGCCTCCTGAGTAGCTGGGACTACAGGCACGTGCCACCATGCCCAGCTAATTTTTGTATTTTTAGTAGAGACGGGGTTTCACCATGTTGACCAGGATGGTCTCGATCTCTTGACCTCGTGATCCACCCGCCTCGGCCTCCCAAAGTGCTGGGATTACAGGTGTGAGCCACTGCGCCCGGCCCATTCCCTCATTTTTTTTTTTTTTTTTTAAGTAGCAGATTGTCTTTATTGGCCTTCCTAAGTGCCAGTATCTCAGTCTTGTAATCAAGAACAAAAATTGGTACAAAATTTGGACTTCTTGTATCGTGTTCTGAGATGTGAAAAGTATTACAACTCTATTGCATTTCATTGTTTCTATCACTTGCTTCATGATTTCTAAGCAAGAAAATACCAAATTATTTCTTCTAGATATTATTATAGTCTAGTTGTGATGCCAATTTTCTTTGTTATTTTTGCTTAGCTTCTTTAGTCGTGAAATATACCATACTTGAGAAATTATAAGAAACTGAGCATGAAGATGCTGATAATGAAAAGCTTGCTGGGTGTCCTGGTGTGCAGGTCAGATATCAGCCAGCAGATCATGGAAACCAGAGAGAATAAATTTCTTTAAAGGATGAATGAAAAGCATTACTTGTGTGAAAGATATAGACCTTCCTAGGGCACATGATTACTATGTACTTTTTAAAATAAAATTTCCATGATTATATACAGAGAGAAAGCTAAAGTTTTGACTTGCAAATGATGAAAAAGAAACCTGTTTGTTAACTGCACACACTTACTGTGATCTTTACAAAACTAAGTTCACAGAATAATAGGCTTTTAATGTTAGCTAAAATTATCTCATTTTAATTAGTCATGAATTTTTTACAACTCCAGACTGGGAATCAGTAACCATTTTCTAGGTTACCCGTTGGACCAACAATTAAATATTTCTGGCTTTGCAGGCTAACTATGCTTTCTTATAACTAATCGATTTTTCCATTGTAAGGCAAAAATAGTGCTAGACAGCATGTAAAAAAATGAATGTGACTGTGTGCCAATAAAAGTTTATTACCAAAACAGATGGTGGGGCAAGTTTGAATTGCAGGGTGAAGTTTGCTCATCCCTGCTCTGACTCTATAAATCAGGTGCTGTGCTCAATTTAGTGATGCCTGATACAGTATCAAAAAAGGGGAGTTTAAGTGGTATTAATACAGAAGATAAGAGAGAAAATTCTTGCATTCAACAAACATTTACAGTCTATGTGTCAAGCACAGTACTAAGTGTCAGGGAATCAATGATGAAGACACTGCAATAACTTCTGCATTCCTGCCCTCCTTCCTGCCACTCCAAGAAGCTTATATGCAAAAAAGGAGATAAGGAAAGCAAATTATAAAATAGAATGATAAAGAAAATATGGCACATATACACAATGGAATACTATGCAGTCATAAAAAAGGAAGAGTTCATGTCCTCTGCAGGGACATGGATGAAACTGGAAAACATCATTCTCAGCAAACTGACACAAGAACAAAACACCACACACCACATGTTCTCACTCATAAGTGGATGTTGAACAATGAGAAAACATGGATGCAGGGAGGGGAACATCACCCACCGAAGCCTATGGGGGTGGGGGGTTAGGGGAGGAATAGTAGGGGGTGAGGGGATTGGGGAGGGATAGCATTAGGAGAAATACCTAATGTAGATGATGGGGAAATGGATGCAGCAAACCACCACCATGGCACGTGTATACTTATGTAACAAACTTGCATGATCTGCACATGTATCCCAGAACTTAAAGTATAATTAAAAAAAAATTCCAAACCTGAACAAAACAATAAAAAATAAATAAAAATATAAAATAGGATGTTTATTGTACTGTGTTAAAAATTGTGGTAGATTCTATGATTTTGAGGAAAGAAAATTATAAAATAGAATGTTTATTGTACTGTGTTAAAAACTGATAGATTCTATGATTTTGGTAAGTGTGGGATGTAACAGGAGCATTTCTGTTTTCTGATAAGAACTTTAGTAGTTCAAGTTTTTATAAAATCCTTTCTAACTATATAATCAGATTGTTGTTCTCATATTTCCTTTATTCTTATCCTTATTCTCTTCAATTTATTTCTGTAATTAAATCATGACTGTCAGCCTACTTTTGTCCAACTTAATCTGTAAAAGACACATCCTCTTAAAAGCATATAACAATAGAGTGAAAAGGGATCCTTACAGGTCACCTAATAGAGTCCCCGTATATTTCAGTTGACAAATAATGAAGCTTGGAATGGTTAGATTATGTGGTCAGAGCTTCGTGAGAGAAGTATAATTAGAATGTAAATTTTGGTGCTATGACAGTTTTAAGGCTGCAGATCTTAAATTCAGAAGCAACCTTGCGGCTAATAAAAATATAATCCCCCCAAATAAGAATGTAATCTCCAAATTAAGAAAACATGGTACTTGATGTAAGGACTGACTCAAAAATTTATTTTTCCTATTTTTGAGGGGAAAAACATTTCTAAATTCAGATTCTCCAACAGTTCATTTGCTTCCTTGCCAGATAGGTATTCTTGCACACTTACTGTTCTAATTATAATTGTATGAAATGTCATTCATTTTTTTCAAAACCATAATCTATATTCAGTCAAAAATGATTTCTAAGTAAAGCACTCAACATACCATGTAGACAATTACAAATCCAAATTTGTTGTTATAAAATTTCCTCCAGGTAAAAAGTGAATTGAAACTTTTGGTGTTGACTGAAATAGTCACAGTGTTTGGAGCAACTAGCCATCCTTACAGGGCCTTGCAGAGTAATACCTACCAGATTTCAAAGTATATTAACTACATGGTAGTAAACTTAACAAATGCAGATAATGTAGGGTCAATGGAAAGAAAAAAAAATGTAAGATCAAATAGATGTAGTAGTCAAAGAAAGCCTCCTTCATTTGTTTAATTGAATTCACTTTGAAACAGTTCTTTAAAATATCAGTCTACAATGTGGAACAAATTAATGTCCAGACAAATCATATCCATTCTTCCATCAAGGGTCATGGAGCTAGCATTCAGCTAATATTAAAATTTTTAGGGCAGTTTTGTTCATACGGCTGAAGTTGTCAGCTCTTCTGCTGTAATCTGTGCATCTGATTCATTTTGTGAGACAAGAGACGGGGGAAGAAGGGAATGGAGGCCATGTTCACGGATGACTTTCTTCCTCAAGTATACTTAAAAGGTATTAATTTAGAAAGGGGATTTTAAAGTTGAAATACAGAAAATATTATAAAATTGAAAACATATGTAATGATGACTCATAAAAGTAATGGCTATAATGATAAGTGAGAAATTAGTTTATAGTCCAAGAGAGAGAAAGAAAAATAGGTGGTAGTCTGAGGAAGTACGTTGTGGATATTGCTATGGGACAATTAGAGAATATCTTTTAAGACAAAATCACCTTTTAGGAAACTTGAATCTATTCACTTAGATAATGACTTTGAGAACTGTCAAACACAGGAAGTGTTAATACCAAAATATTTTCATCTTATGTAACAGATACACATAATAGATATATATAGGCTTTCCCTAAATTTATAACACGCTGACTTCTCAAAGACATTACATAGAACCTCAACTGAAAAGTTCCACTAGTTTACCTTCCTAGCATACTGACCCTTAATACCTGCTGCTGTAATAACTGTTGACTAAATCTATGAGAGCGTGTGTATGTGTGTGTTGGTTCAAGTGAATGTAGGTATATGTGTATAATGAGGATAAAAATTTTAATAACTAAGGCTGTTAAAATTGCACCTCTATGTTCATTGGTCATTTGTCTTAAAACTTTCATAGTAGTATTTAGCAATGCAGGAAATAAAGACTATAATTTATTAAAAAGAACCCTAGAATGTAAGTTTTGGTAAGAATTATCAATATAACCTGTTCCAACCTTCCATGGAGTCATTGAAACTCTCCCACCATATAACATACCTAGTATAGGTTTATAAGCACATTTTTAAAATGTAAATTAAATATTTATAAGAAAAGACAATCAGGATAAATACAAAAATATCAACATTTTGTATAATTTAAGATGCTTGAATTTTTTTCTGTGTACTTTTAATGTTAACTTTGAAATCAGAGAATCAAATGCAAAGAGTGAGAAATTTAAACATGCTTTTTCTTGTGTCTTTCTGTAGCTTCTTCACCGTAGCTCAAAATCTAACCTCTGGGTTACATAAATCTAATTCTTCTACATTGCAGACCTTTAAATCCGTGAATTAGTCCCTCATTTGCCACTGGAGTCTTTTCTTTCACTAGATAAATAGGATCTATCTCTCTCTTGATATTCATATTCAGTATATGAAAATGGCTATCACACGTTTCATGGTGTATTGAGGGTGGAGGTAGGTCATATCTCACTTGGGGCCTTGATCTTTCAGAATTTATTGCTATGGTTTAATGCAAATTTCGCTAATCCTTGATTATGTGCCTTTTTGCATATCTTTTGTGTATGCGTTCCTTAAAACAAAACCCAAGGACTCTAATCTTTTGATATATGAGATAATTTCTTGACTCTTCTTGTCAGTCTTTTCTACTAATCTTTTTCACTTTGTTTCCTAATATACAATGCCCAGAGATAAATACTTTGTTGTAGTGGAATATATATGGGCTTTGCTTTGATAAAGCTGAAGAGTGCAAATTTTATTAATGGGGATTCCCAGTGGGGGAATGTGGTCCCTAAATAACAAGAGCTGTTTACAAATGCAGGTTAGGGCTTTCAGACCTTGTGGAGGGTGGAGTGGGGGAGCGTGAGTGAAACAGCTGCATATGTTGATCAACTCCATGATCTTTACATTTTATCTCCTATTCCTGTCTTGGATGTCAGTTGTCCCTTTGCAATATTTATCTATTCTTTTCAGTATGAAGATGGTTCTTCCTGAAATATATGAAGTGTTTTTCTTTTTGTTATCCATCTCATTTTATAATTTGTCCCTTCTTTTGACTGCTTGTTTCAAATAAAAATTGTTAAAGCTCGATTAGAGATTTAGGTTTTACTACAAGACTTGACTAGATTTATTAACTGAATCAGTACTTAGTGAATATTTACTGTTCATGAGATACTGCTTTATGTAGGAGTGGATCTAGGTTTTGAAGGCTTGAAGCTTATACAGTTGAGAGGGGAGGTTAAGAACAAGAATACAAAATTAGGTAGGAAAAATATTTGTTTAGAATAAGAGGAGGATAAAAATACAAATGTGAAAACTATTATAAATTGAGAATAAAACAATATTTTTAATAAATAATTGCATAACACATCCCTAAAATTTTTCCCTATGTAGTTAGGCTGTAGATCCTTTAATTATATCTTAAATGGCAAATGGCAGTAGTTTTATAATTTTATATAAAACTTACATTCTTCTAACATGTTTTATCAAAATTGGCTTTACTTATTGATAGAATACATAAAAAATGAAAATTTACACATAGATATATATATACACAACATATATAAACACTATATATTATGGCTATTATAGATAGCTACATGTTCAATTATCCACCTCTAGTATCAGGTGCTAAGATACAATAAAAACAATATAGAAACAGCAACTGCTTTTCTAGAGTTTGCATTCTGAAGAAAGAAAGAAAATACACAAAGAGACAAATTTAAGACTTTATGATTTTATCTTTTTCATCACTAATTTTCAACGTGTGGTCTTAGGTTATGTAGGCATCGCTGAGACACCTTTTAACTGGGTCCAAGAGGTCATATCTATTTTCACAAGACTACTAAATATTTGCCTTTTGTACTGTGTAAATATTTGTGCTAACGGAACAAAGCAATGCTGGGTAAAACTTTCAGTGCCTTAGTAGTAATCAAGGCCATGCCCAATACTAGCTGTTGCATTCTTCACCATCTGCACTCACAGTAAAAGAAAGCAGTGAAACCAGATTTTAGTTAAGAATCTCCTTGATGAAATATTAAATATCATTGATTCAGTTAGATCTTAACTTTTATATACACACATTTTAAATAATCCATGTGATGACATGTATGTATAAAGTGGTTCTGTTGCATACTCAAGAATGATGAGCTTTGGGAAAACTGTTCATGCATTGTTTGAGTTGTGAGTTGAATGGACTACTTCTTTCAAAAAACTTTTTTTTCATTAAAAAGCAACTGTAAAGCTAAAGTTATTGACTTGGGTATCTGCCATACTTATTTATAATTTTTTTAAATGAGCATGTTACTTGAATAAAACAACTCACATAATTTGTTGCCAATAATACAATTTGAGGTTTCAGGAAAAAAAATAGCTTGGAAAACTTTTATGTTGCCACCGTGAACTTGAATGCTTCCCAGTACTTGATCTTCTGATGAGATTGGTAGTAATAGTAACAAATATGATAATTTTATATTGTAAAATGAAAACTATAAACCAACTTATTCCAAATGATCAAATGCATAGTACTGCAAAATCATGTCAGAATAAAAGAGTTATTCAAAGTGCAAGAGTGATCAATTAAATTTAATGTAACAGAGTATGTAAAGTTCATTAATATTATATCAGATTTTGTATTGCAATTAACCTTTAAGAGGCTACCACTTGTCAAGTTTTGTTGTAGCATCAAGAAAAATAAATTATAATTATCTGAAAAAGTTATTAAAATATTCCTTTGTTTTCCATCTACATATCTGAAAAAATACATTTTCTTCAAATACATTGAAGTAAGAAATTTAATGCAGAGACAGATACGAAAATGCAAAGACCGGCCGGGCGCCGTGGCTCACACCTGTAATCCCAGCACTTTGGGAGGCTGAGGCAGGTGGATCACCTGAGGTCAGTAGTTCGAGACTAGCCTGACCAACATAGTGAAACCCTGTCTCTACTATTAAAAGTTAGCCAGGTGTGATGGCAGGCACCTGTAATCCCAGCTACTTGGGAGGCTGAGGCAGGAGAATCACTTGAACTAGGGATGCAGAGGTTGTGGTGAGCTGAGATCGCACCATTGCACTCCAGTCTGGGCAACAAGAGCAAGACTCCACCTCAAAAAAAAAAAAAAAAAATGCAATGACCTTCTCTTAAGCCAGACATATAGACATTTTTTAAGTGAAAAATAATATTTCTCTTTATACTAAATTTTATTTTTTAAATATAATAATGTACATTAAATATGTTATTTATGTGGATATATAATGGCTTATTTTAATATAATTCTGCTCATTAAATATGTTATTTATGTGGATATATAATGGCTTATTATTTTATTTTAAAATAAATTAAGCATTTAAAGTTTTATTTTTGTGCCTTCATTTAAAAAAATTTTTTATACTTGCTTTCTTGAAAACTGAACTTGTCAAAGATTTGCCTCCTATTTCCCCTTTATTATTTTCATAGGGCATCCAGTGTAGTATGCTATTATTAAACTATATTGTTGTTACCTGTTTTCTGTTTTCACATTTATATGCTTCACCAGATGATAATGATTCATGTTTTCTTTCATGAAGGTAATACTTTTTCTTTTCTCCGAATCTCCAATTATGGCTTGCTGCAGTTCCCCTGTGTGTGTCTGACTACTCAGTTATTTTATGATTTTTTTTCCCACTATGCAATCATGAATTTGAAGTGGTGCATCAAAGAGGTTGAAAGACTGGAGGCCCTTCTCTTCATTTTCATTGTCTCTTCTGTAATACTTTCTTGTTGTATTTATGTCTGTTTCTCTTATCCCTATCTTAGGATGGAAGTGAGGCTGAGAAAGAGGTTGGACCATGTAAGCTAGTTACACACACACACACACACACACACACACACACACACACACACATATATATTTTTTTGAGACAGACTTTTGCTCTTGTTGCCTGGGCTGGAGCCCAATGGCACAATCTCACCACAGCTTCCACCTCCTGGGTTCAAGCAATTCTCCTGCCTCAGCCTGCCGAGTAGCTGGGATTACAGGCATGTGCCATCACACCAGCTAATTTTTTGTATTTTTAGTAGAGACGGGGTTTCTCCATGTTGGTCAGGCTGGTCTCAAACTCCCAATCTCAAGTGATCTGCCTGTCTCAGCCTCCCAAAGCGCTGGGATTACAGGTGTGAGCCACTGTGCCTGGATGTAAGCAATAATTTTTTAAAATTTCAAGAAGCTTGCTACTTCTCCAGCAAATTATTCACTTATGTTGGGTGGTTGATTGCTGAGACAGTTTGTTGTTCATCAAATATTCACATTCCTCCCCTATTACTGTAACCAGAATATACTTCCGTAACTCTTTGATATTTAATTCTGATACCCATTGACCAAACCTGTTGGCTTTGGTCAAACATACTGGCAGATGTTATGCACGTAGTGGATTTAGATCGATTGCATTGTAAAGTCTGACTCTTCCGTGTTGGTGATGTACTTTGAGACAAACAGACCCCAGGCTGAACAACCTGCAAGCTACATCCTGGAGCCAAGTCTAGCTAAGTTGCAGCCCTAAATAGAACTGCCTGAGTGAGCCTAGTCTTTTTTTTTTTTTTTATTGCATTTTAGATTTGGGGGTACCTGTGAAGAACACGCAAGATTGTTGCATAGGTACACACATGGCAGTGTGATTTGCTGCCTTCCTCCCCATCATCTGTATCTGGCATTTCTCCCCATGCTATCCCTCCTCAACTCCCCACCCCCCACTGTCCCTCCCCTTTTTCCCCCCGACAGACCCCAGTGTGAGATGCTCCCCTTCCTGTGTCCATGTGTTCTCATTGTTCAACACCTGTCTATGAGTATTATCACTGGTCATTAGAGAAATGCAAATCAAAACTACATTGAGATACCACCTCACGCCAGTTAGAATGGCGATCATTAAAAAATCTGGAGACAACAGATGTTGGAGAGGATGCGGACAAATAGGAACACTTTTACACTGTTGGTGGGAGTGTAAATTAGTTCAACCATTGTGGAAGACAGTGTGGCGATTCCTCAAGGACCTAGCAATAGAAATTCCATTTGACCCAGCAATCCCATTACTGGGTATATATCCAAAGGACTATAAATCATTCTACCATAAGGACACACGCACACGAATGTTCATTGCAGCACTGTTTACAATAGCAAAGACCTGGAACCAACCCAAATGCCCATCGATGATAGACTGGACAGGGAAAATGTGGCACATATACACCATGGAATATTATGCAGCCATCAAAAACGATGAGTTCACGTCCTTTGTAGGGACATGGATGAACCTGGAAACCATCATTCTCAGCAAACTGACACAAGCCCTGTCTTAATCAGCAGAGCAAGTCAGCCACAGACTCTTAAGTTAAGAGAGTCTTAACTTTCCTCTCAGCTCCTCTAAATTTAGATAGGCTTTCCACCCGCTCCCCTCCCCACCCGACCTTGACCTCCTTTCCCTTAAAGAATTTATTTTACAAAAGTTGTCATTGTAAATTCTTTCTCTGCCCCTTTGAAATGTAAATCTTTTTAAAAAGCCTCATGAATGTCTTTCTCAGGGACCTGGGAACCTCTCTTTGAAATGTAATCATCAAGGAAGATAGGACCCCTATCTCCCAGTTTCTGTGGCAGAATAGGAGCCTAACTTCAGGAAGTACTTTGCCCCAAGTTGCAAAACTACCTCCTGTCTTGAAGGAAGTTTAGGTTTCCATTGGACAACCCAATTAGTAAGCATATTTACACAACTATCTACCCCTCAACCCTCCAAAATACCCTTGCTTTAAAAACTCTCCGGTTCTTTGAGTGGAGCTGGGTTCAAACTGAGTATTAATCTTTCTTCTGTTGCAATAATCTTGAAGAGTCTTCCTTGCCTGTTTTACTTTGCCAAGTGCAAGTTCTGTTTTGACAGAATAAACGTTTGTGTCATAGGACACTGAGCTTGGGGAAGATTTGTTATGCAGCATTGTTACTGCAATAGGTGACTATGAAATTTGGTTAATTCGTTCAGTCATTTATCTCTACATACTTCCTGCATTATTTAAGATGATTTTAAAATGAAATTAAAAAAAAAAAACTATGAAAGAATGATGTGGACAAAAAAGAGTTGAGGAATAAGGTCAAAGAAAGGAACCTAATGCAAATAATTTAAGAAGAATTATTGTAGTTAAGCATCAAATTTAGGTCAGAATTCACTTCCTTTGCAGTGATGACTTAAAAAATAAATACTATAATAATCATTATGTATGTATAATTGGAAGAATGCTGGTATGTTAAAAGAAAAATACGTTTCTTTGTATTTAACAACAGGTAAACCTTTATATAGGGTCAGTAAGCAATATTTTCAGTAATTTGCCCAAAGGTGCGAAAGTAATCGTTTGGCTTTCTTTTAGTACCCCTTGATAAAAATCAACAATCTTTTGTTATATGAGGATTCTATTGAGGCATTTCTGTAGAGAGAAAAATCAATGAAGTTTAGACAGCTAAATTTTGGCTGTTTTTAAGTAACACAGAAAAAAATTAGAAAAATCAAAAGGTTACACTCTTTCCCTAGGGGAGTGGTTTACATGTGTTCTATAGTAATTGGTATTCTTTGTTGAGCATTCTGTATGTGCCTGGCACTGTATTCAGATGATGTGGTATTCAATACACATCATTTCCACTCTTCTTGCAAGACTATTATAATCCTCACTTAAAGTACAATGAAACTTAGAGGAGTTAAATTACTTGGTCAAGGTTTATCTGACCATGAAGGCCGTCTATGTTCACTATTCTAAACTGCCTTTTAGAGATTTATCATTGCTAAGAAATTTTTAAATCATAAAAATTGCAATGATCTCGTTAGAAGTTATTATTGAAAGTACTTCAGGGTTCCACTAATACTAAAATTTACTGCATGTGGTCTGCAGTTCCTATGTCAGGCTGGGTGCACTGGGCTCATTTGTAAGGTTATTAAAAATATATGACCTAACCTGAGAGTCTGACCCCAGAAGCTTTGAAGGGCTGAGAATTTTATTTTATTTTATTTTATTTTACTAACTCCACTGGCTTTATCTAACTCAGAATCAGGTTTAAAAATCACTGCATTAAAATTTGTCTTTTGAATAAAAATTATTTCAGCTGGGATTTTAATCAGAATAGAAAAGTAAAGATTTTGAGTATTACATTGATTAAAAAAATGCCTGGTTTAGGCATTTTGTTTAATACATTGAAAGGAAAGCCTCGTATCTTATTTATTTTTTTGAGATGGAGTCTCACTCTGTTACCCAGGTTGGAGTGCAATGGTACAATCTCGGCTCACTGCAACCTCTGCATTCCTGGTTCAAGCAATTCTCCTGCTTCAGCCTCCCAAGTAGCTGGGATTACAGGTGCCTGACAGCACATCTGGTTAATTTTTTGTATTTTTAGTAGAGACGGGTTTTCCCCATGTTGGTCAGACTTGTCTCGGACTCCTGACCTTGTGATCTGCTGGCCTCGGCCTCCCAAAGTGCTGGGATTACAGGTGTGAGCCACCAAGCCTTGTATATTATAAACCAGCTAAACAGATGCCAAGGTCACACTTTATTATTTAAATGAACAGTTCTGTCTGTGAAGACAGAGGTAATTTATTTTAAAAGAGTCAACCAGCAAGCAAAGCCAAAACATTCAACTCTGGATCCTCTCAAAAGTTTGAAACACAACTTGGTTACAGTTCTGAAATTCAATACCGCAGAGAAAGGAAGAAATGGACTTGATCTGGTGGATGTGGATGTTTATGGTTGGAGTTTTCAAGCGTCCTCCACACAGTAAGAGAACCCAATCCAAGACTTTGTGACAGTTGAGGTGAGTGAGGCTGCCTCCTGATGGGCAGGTGGACTTAATGACTGGAATTGATTAAGTTTTGTTGATCTAGATAATGAAGATTGCATGTAGTCATACAAGCATGAGAATGGCCTCTTTTTAAAATCTTTTTTAGCCCAATAGATTCAGCTGATTCTTCTACTGCAACAAGATAATAAGACCATTTACATTTTATTTTATTTTATTTTATTTTATTTTATTTTATTTTATTTTATTTTGAGACAGAGTCTTGCTCTTTCACCCAGGTTGGAGTGCAGTGACATGATCTCAGCTCACTGCAACCTCCACCTCCCAGGTTCAAGTGATTCTCCTACCTCAGCCTCCAGAGTAGCTGCGATTACAGGAGCCCAACACAAAGCCTGGCCAATTATTGTATTTTTAGTAGAGCCAGGTTTTGACCATGTTGTCCAGTCTGGTCTTGAACTCCTGGCCTCAAGTCATCCAGCCACCTAGGCCTCCGAAAGTGCTGGGATTACAGGCATGAGCCACTGAGCCCAGCCTATTTACATTTTTTGGCACAAAGGATTGTCACCATTACCCCAAAGGAGAGGCAAGAATATATGGTGTCCAAGTAGGCATAAAATATGTAGATATGTGGCTTTACATGGAATAATGGAAGTAAACAGAAACTCCGGAGAGCAAGGCTTCCCACAAGCTCAGAGATCATGAGCCTACTGCTCCTTTAGAAGAACTGTGGGGGACAAAAAACAAAAACAAAAACAAGCAAAAAAAAAACAGACCTGAAAACCTAAGTCACAGATTGTGTGTTAGTGCTTTGTGAATATTTCCCCTGTATGTGTCTTTTACATCAACAAGTTGTTATCTGAAACCTTTTTTTAAGCCACATGTTGTTTTTATTCAGATAAATTATTCAAGATACACTGTATTTTTTAGGAGAGTGGACAGCTTGAGGAATATGTAAGCCTTTCTTTTGACTCCTCTGTTTTACAGCCTTTTGCTCTAAAGTCTCTTTTATCATATAAAACACTGAGAAGACTGTTGTGCACAGAACATTAAAAAGAAATAATATTACCTAATATTTATGGAGCACTTCTATGTGCCAATTACAGGTGTTATCTCATTTATGTTCATGTCAATCCAGTAGGAGTATATAAAACCTTTTACAGCTAAAGAAAAATTAAACACTTCTTGCATACATGCTATGGGTAGAAATTGCTGTTACAACTTAAAATTTATTTACCACTCAGTTGAAGTTGAAAGTAAGAATTCTACATATGGCACTAACAGAAAGCATTTAAAAAAATTATATCTGTTTACCAGGATTACCATAATAAAGTACCACAAAGTCTGTGGCTCAAACAAAGGAAATGTATTGTCACATACTTCCATAGACTAGAAGTTTGAAATCAAGGTGTTGACAGGGTTTGTTTCTTCTGAAGACTGAGGCAAGGGTCTTCCAGATTTCTTCTCTCCTTGGCTTTAGGGCCATCTTCTTCCTGTGTCTTCACGTCATCTTCCCTCTACACAATCACGTTGTGTCCAAATTTTCCCTTTTTGTAAAGGTCCCAGTCATACTGGATTAACCTTCTGCCCAGTGAGGCTTATTTTAACTTGGTTACCTCTGTAAAGCCTTCATCTCTAGATTAAGTCACAGTCTGAGCTACAGGGGTTTCAGTTTAGGGTTTTTTTGTTCGTTTTTTGGTTGGGGAATTTGGGAAACAATTCAACTAATAATAATAAATAGGACTAATTTTATATATTTAACTTTTGCCCCCCCCTAAAATTAATTTAAGCCCATGTAACACTGGGGGTTTATTCCTATACTTTTTTCAGTATCCCCTGCACTCACAACACTCCACAAAAGTTAGATAATAACAGTAAGTATTGATCTAGTAAAAGATATTATATAATGTGGATGCAGTTATTTGGGCATCAAGGTTTTCAATAGCTAAAAAATTGTTTAATTAAAACAAACTGAATTTATTCTTCAAAATAACTTCAATATATTTGTTGAGAAGCTAAATTCTAAGTGCAGAGCTTTTGTCATTGTATAATCACTTCCTTTGAAAAGCTGAAAATACTCACCAAACAGATTGCTATTCTGCCTCATAGATTTCCTCAGAGTCAACATAGAGGAAAAAAATAATAAAAACTCTATGAGGAGAGTATGATCAAGAGAAAGTACTAAGTCAGATTGTATCTACTGCACAGCACACTGCTGGTTCTGAGCCTGATGCATCATGATACAGAGTAACTGATGGGCAGCCTCCCTCATCGGGTCCCATGATGAACTCAGCAGTGTCATGAACCCTATTCTCCTGCCTGCCTACCCATCATTCTAGCTCCTTCAAGTCTTCTCCCACAAGAACCACTCTTTCAGGCACATGGCAGTGGCATTACTTCAGTTCTACTGCTTCCACTAACCATGGGCTCTGGGAATATCAGGGCTCCATCCTTTCTCTATATTTTGGTAATAAAAATAACACAACACAAAGACTGAACCCTACTATAAACTATGGAATGTATTTAATAATAATAATAATGCACCAATATCGACTCATCATCTGTAACAAATGTACCACATAAGATGTTAATAATAATGGAAACTGGGGTGGGAGGTTGTATGAAGAAACTATTTGTGCTTTCTGCTCATATTTCCTTAAGACTAAAATTTCTCAAAAAATGAAGTCTATTAGTTAAAAAACACTAAAGAAAGTTAGGCTCAGCATCAAAATTATGTGTCATGTTTCAAGATATCTGAAAATAATCCGAATGCCAGAGTCCAGTTTTATCTTTTGCTATTTCCACCACAGGATTTCAGATTAATGGAAGGAAAGCGAAATGGAAAGGAAGGGAAGGGGGAGGGAAAGGGAAGAAAAAGAAAGAAGGAAGGAAGAGAGAGAGAAGAGGGGAGAGAAGGGAGGGGAGGGGAGAAAAAGATTAAGGTAGCACTTAGGAACTCTTCTACAGATCTGTTTTTCATATGTGTCTGAGTGAAGCAATGTCTGTTTGCAGTAACACTCTTGGAGTGTGTAAAACATTTCATTATGAAATAGAAAAGAAAACACTAAGACATTTCTAGAGGTAGTTGTCAAGAGCAGTTTGTTTGAAATCTTATAAGAAGCACATTAAAAGTAATTATTTTAAACAGCTGGAGTTAAGACAGGCAAGTGATTGAAGTTCCTATTCTTTCTTTTTTTCAAACTCATAACTATACCGAAAATGGTGGGAGGCGATGTGACTATCTGGATCTTAGGGCACTTCTTTGGGCTCTCCTTTCTTCTCTCTTTCACCACTTGTTTTCTCTTGGCACTTCTCCCCCATGAACCAATGTTTAAAGAAGGTATTCTAAAGAGACTCAGCTATGGGTTTCAGACTTTATTTTTATTTTGGCTTAGATCCAGGAAATGCAATTTTTTTTATATACACTTTTTATTGCATTTTAGGCTTGGGGGTACATGTGAAGAACATGCAAGATTGTTACATAGGTACACACATGGCAGTGTGATTTGCTGCCTTCCTCCCCATCACCTGTATCTGTTATTTCTCCCCATGCTATCCCTCCCCAAATCCCCACCCCCTGCTGTCCCTCCCCTTTTTCCCCCCGACAGACCCCAGTGTGAGATGCTCCCTTCCCTGTGTCCATGTGTTCTCATTGTTCAACACCCGTCTATGAGTGAGAATATGCGGTGTTTGGTTTTCTGTTCCTGTGTCAGTTTGCTGAGAATGATGGCTTCCAGGTTCATCCATGTCCCTACAAAGGATGCAA
>PVKV010033096.1:0-19056 GCA_004027835.1 Alouatta palliata
CCCCTTCCCTTCCCTTCTCTTCCCTTCCCTTCCCTTCCCTTCCACAGCCCTCAGGCTGGGACTGCAGACCCTTTAGCCATTCTCAGGCTGAGGGAGGGACTGCCCAGACCCCTTCTCCCAGCCAGGCCCTCCCTGAGCCCCAAAGCTGGTCTGGCCCAGTGTGGCCCTGCAGCCCTGTCTGTGGGCACTCAGGCTGCGTCCAGCCCACACAAACTGTAAAACTCTATGTAGTTTAAAGACTTTGGAAACCAGAATATTGGTGGCATGTGGGGTGGGGCTATGGGGGGGCTGCCCACATGACCCCCTCACCTCAGCCCCAGCTGCTTCGGAAGGTGAACTTGAGTGCTTCACGCTGTGGCGCTCCCCTTCCCTCATGGAGAACATCAGCTTCCTTAATGCAGAGGGTGCAGGGCAGTGGCCTCTCCCGCACAGTCAGGACCACAGAAGTCCAAAGCAGGAGAGGGTCAGGGGCAGTGGGAGACAGAGACAGATGGTGACAGGGACTCGGTGACAGAAGGAGCCAGTGATAAAGGGGCAGAGAGAGGGGAGGCTGGAGGGAGGCCTTGGGACAAGGGAGCCCCTCACCCCAAATCTGGGCCCCAGGGACTTGCTTGGGGGTAGGGAGTCACTGTGCCTCAGATGACACCCCTTCTCTGTGGTTAATTTTCTCAGAGAAGAGAAATCACTCTCCGTCCAATTAATCTAGTTAGACATAATCAAGTTGTGGGGATCCGTTCAGCAGGGTGAGTAGGAAAAATTACCTCCCTGCAAAGAGATGAAATTTCATTTTTATTCAATAAAGACCAAATAGAAACAACTGGGATCCCTACTGCTCCCAGCCAGCAGCTGAGAATTTCCTGGAGGGGACATCAGCTCAGAGTCCAGCAAGGACAGGCTGAGATAGAGAAGATCTGCTAGGAGTCACCCACAGGATCCGGGGGTGACCACAGGGGGGAGCCACCGCGACTGCCTTCAAGTGTTTCTCACACTTACACTCTGACACTGAGACGTGTGTTCTCATGCCCTTCGCATCTGTGTCCTTAGACGGTCGCACACACCATTTCACCTGGATGCACTGACAGTCAGGAGCCCTGCTGAGTCCCGAGGCTGCTCCCAGCTCTGCCACCAACTGGTTGCATAAACATTGAGCTCCCTTTTACAGCCTCAGTTTCCCTATCTGTAACAAGTGACACTTAGATTCCTTTGCTTGAGAATTTACCAAAGGTAACAGCTTGGAATTTTTCTCTCTCAGCCTCTCTCTCCTTATTTCACATTGAGACTGAATCAGAAAAAATAAAGTCTGGGAGGTGGTGGCCTAGGGGATGCTCATTATCAAGTGAGGCCTCCCCTACATTAGCAAACTGGGGACTCATGCAGCAGTCCCAGCTTAGTCCCCGGGCCCAGGTCCAGGTCCTGGGGGAGCAGAGAGGGCTTTCCTGACCTTACATGCACACGCACATGTACACGGACACCACCTTTCAGGCTGAGCCATGTCACCACCAGCTCCAAGGAATGGGGTTTATCAACCTGTACCAGTCCCAGGGCCAGGCCTGTATGCCCCAAGGCTAGGACCAGCCTCCACCCTCTGGGTCCTTTCATATTTCTCTGAGGATGGAGCTGATGAGTGATCAGCCCAGGAAGGTGAGAGAAAAATCATCTGGGGCCAGAGCTGAAGATGCATTAATTTATGTTCTGTTGCTTCCCCACTTTGAGTCCCCAGGTGGAGGCACAGCCTGGAGGCTGGGCGAAGCATGACAGAGGTGATGGGCATGTCACCAAAGGGTGACATAGGACCCTGCTGGCTGCACTCTGTCCCTCCCCTCCCTGTGTGGCTGTGGCTGCAGAACCCACCTGCATGACCAGAGGTGCCAGGGCAAAGGGCCAGTCCTGCCCCAGCAGTGAGAGCTTAAAAGGTTGCAGGGCAGGGAATGTGGGGAGGGGTGGGTGTGGATTTCGGGACTGGCCTGGTGTTGAATCCCAGCCCCTGGCTCACCAAGTGACCCTGAGCAGCTTCTTCCCCTTCTCTGGGCCTCAGTTTTCTATCTGACAAATGGGGCAAGGAGCTTGCCTGGGATGACATGTGGGCTCCCCTGGGCACAGGAAAGGCATCTGCAGGGGCTCCGTGCACGTTTATTCCTGTGTCCTCTGCAGCCCTATAGTGCCTGGCATCAAATCAGTGACCAGAAAATACTGATGAGCCTGGTGAGAGAATGAAATGAGCACATGTTTGCAGCTGCACTCATGGCAGCAAAGTCTAAAACTGTGTTGGCAAATTGAACAACTAGAGGCCTCGCTTGGTAGTACCCTTGAGATTTGGCTGTCAGACCTCAGGGAGGACTTCCTGGAGGAGGCTTGCCTTGGGTTGGGCAGGAATTGAAAAGAGGAGGGGAAAACAGGCCAGGAGGGGAGACAGACAGCCTGTGCAAAAAAGGAGAGGGGCCAAGGTGAGGTCACGCCCTCTCTTGTGCTCTCTGCCAATGGCTGATGGGAAGAGTTTGGGTTTGGAATGGGGCAGATCTGGGTTCGGCCTGGACGGGTCTGTCTGCTGCTCGGAGCCTCCGTGTTGTCAGCTATGAAGTTGAGGGAACATCAACCCCTCCCCACAGGGTGGTCATGAGGCTGGCACAGGTATTTTGTGTGTGTGGAGTCCCAACACAGTGCTGGGCACCCAGGGATGCTGGGTACCAGGGGCTCCTGTCCCCCTGCTGGTCATCCAGGTCACCTGGTCTCCTTTGCCCCACAGGTGGCCTCCCCACCTGAGGACATACCACACATCTTGGAGAAGATCACCAGCCTCTACCTAGAGGGATGGAGCCCATCCAGCTCCCACTCTATAGGAATCCGGCAAATAGAGAGTGGCCCAAAATCACCAGCCCCAACCCGGGCCTCTGAGTACTCTGCTTTCTAACCAGCTCTTGGGTAGTTGGTGGGGGCACCTCCAAATACCTGGACTGAGAGCCTCAAGGATTCATCTCTGCCCTCGGTAGTCCCTTTTTCCTCCCATCCACTTGCTCCCCAGGTCGAGAAGAGCCTGGAAACAGGACCCAGAGTCCCTGGGAGCCCAGGCCAGTGATGTGCAGAGCGTCTGGCTGAGGCCTTGACCTGTGCCGGGCAGGGGAGGGTTAAGCCTTGAGCAGCCCTTCCTGGTTAGTGTTTAACTTGCAGTTTCTGAAGGCCATTGGGAGCCCCATGGAGAAAATGTTTTCTCTCTTAATGGCACTGCAGCAGAATAAGGCGGGACCCATCTCCCAGAGAGCATTAAAAAGAGGCATCCATTATCCAGAATGGCCTGGCCTGGCAGCTGGATTAACTTTCCCAGAGAGCTGGGTGGAGGAGGGGTCCTCTTATCCTTGCCATCAGCAAGTTTTGCCTGTCCACATGGTCCAAGATTTGGGAGGTGAGCATGGATGCCCATATACCAAGCTGGCTGGGATTCAGCTGGGATGCAGGCTGGGATTCAGCTCAACATGAGAAAGATCTCCCAGTCTCAGTGGGCCACAAACTGACTGCCCCTTACTTCTGTGGGCTATATTATTTATACGGTTGGCTCAGATGCTGGCCCCTTGTCCCTTTGGATTCACAGCAGGCCTCTGGGGGTGCAGCAATGATAACCCCATGTAGAGACTGTTCCAAGTCCGTCCTTCTCAGTTTTTGCATTTGGCTCAAAGGCAGGTGGTGCAGAGAATATGCACTTAGCTTGTGGTTAGGAGACATGAGTTTCATCTTGCCTCTGTGACCTTGGCAATGACCACAGATATCATTGCTTGAGCACCTTCTGTGTCCAGTTTGTACCAGACACTTCCGATCTACTCTCTCACTCCACCCTCTCCTGGAGGGCAGGTGTCTTTATCTTCACCTCATGTGTCAGTGAGGCTCACGAGCAGCAGAAGCAGAGCTGGGACTCAAACCCAGGTGTGTCTGCTCATGCTGTTTTTACTGTTCATGCCCTCTGAGCCCCAGCTTCTTAATCTGTGCAATGGGATGACAATACCTACCACAATCAGCTCACAGAGTAGTTGGATAGTACTAGTGAAATGTGGGTGCATGAATACACACACATGCACACACATGCACACACACAGACTGTGTACCCAGCAGACGCCAGTCAGTTACTCTCCAAGGATGAGAGGTTACACAGGGGTTTTTCTACAATGAGTTTTATTTCTTTATCCACCGAGCTCTGATTAATTTAGCTTCTAAAGTGTGCTGATACCCAGCTTGAGAGTGGATAAATTTCACTGCAGGCATAAAACATCCTAGAACGCCCATACTTTCAATCTAGTGGTTCTACTATCAGGAGACAGGTCTGAGCCTCCATCATTACATACAAGAATCTCACTGCAGTATTATGGTTAACAGCCAATGTTTGGAAGCAAATTGTCCAGTAGGGAAATAATTTATGTCCATATGATGGAATATCATGCAGCCAATAAGAGTCATGTTTGTGAAGCACATTTAATGACACTGGAATGGAAGAGCAGAACAAACACCTGCTGTAACACCTGCTCCTCATGGAGGCATCTCTAAGATAACAGGCGATTTTTATTTCTTCTGCTTGTTCCTCTGCATTGAATCAATCTCTTTAAAAATGGACAATAAAATTCACCTTGCGTTCCCGTTTCTGGAAAGGGCACTGTGGAGCATAATTTAAGCTTTGCTCTGTGCCTGCTGATTTTCATTCTCACCCCTATGTCCTCTAGCCCCAGAGCATCCCCAGAGGTCTGGAGCCCAGCCTGCAGCCCGCCTTCTCCTGGAGTTCTCGCAGCTGCTTTCTGGTGTTTTCTGGTCCTCTGGGCCCCAGACGTCCCTTCTCACTGGTGTTCAAGCACTTCTTTCTAGCAGGCCTCACCTTTCCTAGCACACTGCCACTAACCTGCTCTGATTGGACAATCAAATCATTGGGCATATAAGAACCACGCCTGCAGTAGGAGCCTCTCATCTCTGAGTGAGGGAGCACCTGCATTTTACAAAAACAAAAAGCTTGTGCTTGTAGACATGGCCCATGTGACTTGCATTTTGGTAACTCCAGGGATTTCTGTGTTTTCATGTCACATTCCAGATAGCTGAAGCTGCCAGATGCCTGGATAAGTGAGGTATGGTTCAAGATGAATACGGAGCTGTAGCACATTCTTACAGATTGGCTCAATCAGCCAACTAATATTTATCTGAAGCCCTACTCTATGCCAGAAAGGGATCCAGGGAATATAGCAGTGGAAAAGATAGACCAAGGTTTCTATGGGGGAGATAATAAATGAATAAACAAATTAAGTAATAAGACAAGTAGTGATGACGACTACAGAGGAACTAAAACAGAAGGATGGAGCAGGGAAAGACCAGCCTGGGAGGAGGGCAGCCAGGCTCCAGAAAGCCAGTTGTACTGCACAGGCATTAGCCTGCTCCGTGGTGGGCTCTGTGCTGGGGCAGGCACAGCTGAGGCCACACACTGTCAGTTCAGGCACCCCAGTGGAAAGAGAGTCTCCCATTCCTAAGTGCTCCAGCAAAACTCCCAGGGCTGTTGCTCATTAGCTTAGAGTGGGGCAGCTTGGGCCACTGGCCTGGGACTGTGGTGCTCTTATTGATCAGGCCTAGCCAAATGCTCACTCCTGAAGCCAGGGACTAAGGCAGCCTCACTTGGGCCATTTGAACTGAAGTGGGTGGAGAAGGGTCACTCCCCTATCAAAAATTGTTGTGCTGTGACCAGAAGAGGAAAAGACATAGGGCCTACTTAAGAATATTGCTTCTCTCTCTCCTGTATCCTCAAATTTTTCCCTTTTTTCAATCACTCCCATCAGCAGACAAACAGCATGCAAATATTTTTCCCATTTAAAAGAGAAGTGACCAGGAGCGGTGGCTCAAGCCTGTAATCCCAGCACTTTGGGAAGCTGAGTTGGGTGGATCACTTGAGGTCAGAAGTTCAAGACCAGCCTGGCCAAGATGGTGAAACACTGTCTCTACTAAAAATACAAAAATTAGCCGGGTTCAGTGGCGTACACCTGTAGTCTCAGCTACTTGGGAGGCTGAGGCAGGAGAATCACTTGAACCCAGGAGGCGGAGTTGCAGTGAGCCGAGATTGCACCACTCCACTCCAGCCTGGGCGACAGAGTGAGACTGCATCTCAACAACAACAACAAAAGAGAGAAGTAAACCTCTTGACTCCTGATTCCCTTCCAAGCCCTGCCCCAAGCAAAACCCCTCAAAGTGTTGCTTAAGATTGCTCACTTATCCCAACTGCTCTCCTCCTTCTCCTCTCTTGAATTAACCCTATCAGGTTGGTATCCCCATCTGTTCAGCAAAATGGCCCTTGCTGTGGCCACCGATGACCTCCTCGTTGCTAGATCCAACAAAGGAGTCTCAATCCTTATCTGGCACACACATGATCACTCTTTCCCCCTTGCCTTCCAAAGCAACCTGCCATTTCTGTTTTCCTCCAACCTTACTGGCCTCTGCTTCTGTCTGCTAATTCCTCCTCTTCTATCCAGTCCCTAAGTGTGGGGCAGGAGAAAGAGACAGAGGGCTTTAAAATGAGTCACAAAACTCTGTCCCACTGTTCTTCTCACTGTTCCTCACACAGGCCAGGCATACCCCCACCACAGGGCCTTAGCATGGACTGTTCCCTCTGACTAGAATGTTTGTCCCCCAGATGTCTGCATGGTTCATTCATTCACCTTGTTTCAGTCTTTGATCACAATGTCAACCTTTCCTGACTTCATTATTTAATAGCACACTGTCCTCATTTTTGCCTTCTGTCTTCCCCTCCCCTGCTTTTCATCCTAAATTGCTCTTATTAGCATCTTTGCATACTATGTATTTGACATATTAGTATATTGCCCTCCTCCTCCACCAAATATGTCAGTAAGAACAGTGATATTGTCCCTCTTGTTAAGTGTTGAATCCCAGCACTTAGGACAGTGCCCAGAATATAACAGGTGCTCAAGAGTATTAGATAAATGAATGGATGGATGAATGCTTATTATAGCTATTTTCCTTTTCAAGGAGCTGGACCTACAGAGCTGAGAAAGACAAGACCCCTGCCCTTACAGAACTAACAGTTTTGTAAATGCACCTACAGGTGGGCCTTGGGATGGAATTGGCCAGAAGCTCTTAATAGCCAGACACTGCTAGAAGAGACAGACAGGAGAGAGATGCATTTTTGCTGCAGGACTTGATTGCAGGCCATGGCAGCTGGGTAGCTCTACTGAGTGGAAACGGAAGGAAGTCCCAGTGGTGCATCATTCAGGGAGCACCTGCTGCATCCCAGGTCCTTAGCTTTCACCATTAGCCAATAAAGGGAGAATTATCAGCCCTTCTATAGTAAATGGAGACTTAGAGAAGGAGAGAAACTGTTCAGGCAGCCTCCTGGCTTATACCACCACATTGATTCGACTTTCACCTTGCCTTAAGTAAGATAGATTTAAGGTGACTGTCAAAACTGCATATTAAGCAGGTTGAGTGCAGTGACTCATGCCTGTGATCCCAGCAGTTTGAAGCGCTGAGGTGGGAGGGATCACTTGAGGCCAGGAATTTGAGACCACCCTGGGCAACACAGGAAAACCTTACCAAAAGAAAAGAAAAAAGGAAGGAAAGAAAGAAAGACAGACAGACAAGGTGGTGTGTGGCTGTTATCCTAGCTACTAAGGAGGATGAGGCAAAAGATCACTTGAGCCCAGATTGCACCACTGCACTCTAGCCTGGATAACAAAGTAAGTCTTTGTTTCTAAAATAAACAAATGTAAATAAATAAATAGCTTATGAGTGTTGATACTGGCAGAGTAGTTTGCATTGGACCAATTATAAACTCTAGATAAAATATTTTCAAAATACTTAAAAGACTGCTTTTTGAAGAAAGTGGAGAGCAACGCACACTCAGCAGAAATGTAAGGGCTGTTGCCCTGGAAAGAAGAGAGCCACACTGGGTGAGAACTACCTGAGTTATTGTTTCCTCTGAGGGCGAGTCCCTCTACTGTTTATGAAGAAAGCCGCATTCTGAGTGATTTGAAGAGTCGACAGAGTATGGTACTGCTAAATGGCTGGAGATTAAGGACAATTCCAGGAAGGAGGGGCCACAGAGAGACATCTGCAAGTTCTGTATACAAACCCCCTTCAGATCCTTGGGTACCTCTTGAACTGACATGCACAGGCAAGACTTTAAAGAAACAAAAGGGAAAACAACAGCTAGAAAGATGGAATTGCTGAGGAGAGATTTCAGAATCCACTCAATGCAGGGAGACAGAATTTGAATTCAGAGTTCTACAAAGTGTGACGTCATGGTAATAAATCTCCAGAATGGCCACACATTAGAAGTAAAGACTACATCTTATAATAGAGGGATTCATTTTTAGATCAGGAAAAAACCTGAAATAGAGCTTTCCACCAAACAAAGCATAAATCCAGGAATCTAAAGATTAAAGACTGTCTAATAATAATGTAACCACTGGCCAAAACAATTGTTGTTACTCTTCAGGGAGATAATAAAACCAAGTCTCTAGAAAACATCATCAAAACACCCAATATACAGACTAGACATGTGAAGAAACAGGAGAATATGACCTACAGTCAAGAGAAAAATCAGCCAAGGAAAAAGAGCCACAGATGACTAAGATGTTGAAATTAGCAGACAAGGACTTTGAAATAACTGTAATAAATATGCTAGCCTACAGCAAAAGATGGCCAAAACTTGAACAATTTGAGCAACAAAATAGTCATATTAGATTATAACCACCAAAATAAAATAAATATCCATGAGTCCATACTGACATAAATAAGTGATTGAATAAATTATTAAATTGTGAAGAAGAGGCAAATTTCCTGTAAAGAAGAATTCCAAATAATTTATGTAGATACTCTTCCCCTCAAGGATGGAGCGCAACTCCCCACTTCTTAAATGTGGACTACTCATAGTGAATTCTTTCCAGAGAGTAAGTTATGGAAGGGAGGAGGAAATAGAGTAACTTTACAGTGGATAAATCCGACAAACATGACTTCAGCCAGGGGACGAAGGTCAACATCAATAGTCCTCAATCATGCTGATAGTTTGTAGCCTTTATATGAACTGAGTGGAACTTTACATCTTCTTCCCTCAAACCTCTGCTCCAGTCTAACGATGAGAAAAACATCAGACAAACTCCAAGAAAGCCATCCAGCTAGATACTTGACCAGTAGTCCTCAAAACTGTCAAGGTGATCAAAACCAAGGAAAGCCTGAGAAACTGTTACAGTCAAGAGGTATCTAAGGAGACAAAACAGCTAAATGCAGTGTGGTATTCTGACTGGGATCCTGGAAAGAAAAAGAACATTAGGTAAAAACTAAAGAGATCTGAATAAACTATGGACTTCAGTTAATTGCTATGTATCAATATTAGTTCAATAATTGTGACAAATCAATGCTAAGGTAAGATGTTAATGTGGGGAAAACTGTGTGATGGTAGATAATAGACAAACTCTGTACTATCTGTTCAATTTTTCTATATATCTAAAACTGTTATAGAAATAAACTATTAATAAAAAAGTAAAAATAAATGTATTAAATGAGACCAGCAATAGATTGGACAAAACACAAGAAATGATCAGTGAGCTTGAGTTCAGGTCATTACAGATCCTCCAGATATAAGCTCATGGAGGAAAGAACCCCAACAAACAAAGTCTCAGTGACTTGTGAGAGAGAAAGAATGAAAGAGAAGAGCAAACATTTGAGAAAATATTAGAGAAATAACATCAAAAGTTGATGAAAGACAGCAATTCATAGATTCAGGAAGCTCAATGACTCCCAAGTAGGATAATTCTAAAGAAAATCAGATCTACAGAAAATCACATCTAGACACATCATAGTAAACTGCTGCAATCTAAAGATTAAGAAAAATCAGGGGCAGTCAGAGGGGAAGACAGAAAACATATTAATTCAGGGGAGCAAGAATAGTAATGAAAGGTGATTTTATATCAGAGAAATGGAAGTCTCAAGATAAACAACTTTTAATCTAGTATCTTTTGATCCAGCAAAAATTATTTTAAAGTAAGGTGAATGAAAAACATTTTTAGAGAAATGAAAGGTGAGAAAATGTGTCAGTAGATGCACACTACAAAATATCCTAAAGGAAGTTCTTTAGTTTAAAGACAAATAACATAGGATGAAATTTCAGATCTACAGAAAATAAGGATAAACATTGGAAATGGTAAATATAAAAAATACATTTTTCAATTCTGTAAATGTTAATGAATGACTTAGAGAACAAATAATAGCAATGTATTATAGAGTTTACAACACAGGCATAAATAAAATACATGACAATAATACAGATGAGAGTGAATGTAAATAAAGTTGCATTCTTATGAAGTCTTTTTATAAATAAGGTGGTATAATGTTAATTTAAATTAAACTGAGGCAAGTTAAGGATGCATATTGACCACTGAACTGGTATGTATAAGCAAGACCTCAGTGAGCTCAATGGAAAAAAAACATGTTGTAAGCATTGGAACAAATGACACAAAGAAATATAAGTAAAAAATGGATAAAATAGCTAAACTGGAATCCTAATACACACTTAGTTTATCCGAAAAGAAGACAGGGAAGAAGGAACAGCAAAGAACAAATGGGGCAAGTAGAAAACAAACAGATAATAAAGCGAACATAGATTTAATACTTGAAATAAGCCGGAAATCTTAGTTTAAAATACCCAAATATGTCATGTTTACAAAATATATACTTCAAATATAAAGACACAGACAGACTGAGAACAAAAAAGAAGAAAAAATATATAATAAGCATA
Source organism: Alouatta palliata (assembly GCA_004027835.1). Lineage (NCBI taxonomy): Eukaryota > Metazoa > Chordata > Mammalia > Primates > Atelidae > Alouatta > Alouatta palliata. The sequence goes on from PVKV010033096.1 coordinate 10,760, forward strand.
AGAAAGCTGGTATGGTTATAATAACAGCAGAGAAAGTAGACTTCAAGACAAAGACCGTATAAAAGACAAAGAGGAACATATCAAAAGGGTCAATTTATTAAGTGGACACACTATAGATGAAATTGTGTCCCCTCATTCCACATTCATATGTTGAAGTCGCAACCCCCGGTGTGAATATATTTTGACATAGGACCTATAAAGAAGGTAACTAAGTTAAATGAGGTCAATATGGGTGAATTCCTGATTTTAGAGGATTACCGGAAGATGCCTCTTTATTGGAAGAGACATCGGAGAACATGTATGTGCTCTTTCCGTGTTCCTTAGCCCCTTATCTCTATTTCTCTGTCATGTGAGGACGCAGCAAGAAGGTGGCCATCTTCAAATCAGAAATGGAGCCCTCACAAGAAACCAGACTAGCTGGCACCTTAATGTTGTACATCCTAGTCTCCAGAACTAGGAGAAATAACTTTCTGCTGTTTAAGTTACCCAGTGTGTGGTATTTTGGTATGGCAGCCTAAGCTGACTAAGACAACATAAAAAAAAAAATGAAAGAAAACATGAATTACCAATACCAAGAATGGTAGAGGAGACATTATTACAGATTGCATTGACATTGAGATGATAACAAGGGAATATTATGAACACTTTTTGCCAATAAATTCAATAACTCAGGCAAATTCAAGAAATTTCTTAAAATATGTACCAAAATGAACAGAAGAGGAAATAGAAGTTCTGAGTAACCCTATATCTAATATTTAAATTGAATTTATAATTAAAAACCTTTTCTGCAAAGGAAGCTCTGGGCCCAGGTGGCGAATTCTGCCTAATATTTATGAAATAAATAATACAAATTTTCCACAAATTATTTTTGATAATAATAATGGGGGCATTTCAAAATTTATTTTGAGGCCTGCATAACTCTGACATCAAACACTGATAAGGACATTAGAAGAAAGAAAATTAACTTAAGCACACGGATACAAAAACCACTAAAAATTGTTAAAACATACAATTTAGAAATACATCACACCCAAGCAAAAATAATCAGGAATTCAAGGTTATTAACATTTGAAAATCAACCAACAAACCCACAACCAACATTATACTGAGTGGGCAAAAGCTGGAATTATTCTCCTTGAAAATCGGCACAAGACAAGTTGCTCTCTCTCACCACTCCTATTCAACATAGTATTTGAAAGTCCTAGCCAGAGCAATTAGGCAAGAGAAAGAAGTAAAGTCCACCCAAATAGTAAAAGGGAAGTCAAACTGTCTCTGTTTTCAGACGACATTATTCTGTACCTAGAAAATCCCCATAGTCTTGATCTGAAAGCTCCTTCAGCTGATAAACAACTTCAACAAAGTTTCAGGATACAAAATCAATGTACAAAAATCATAACATTCCTATACACCAACAACAGTTAAGCTGGGAGCCAAATCAGAAAGGCAATCTCATTCATAATTGCCAAAAAAAGAATAAAATACCTAGGAATATAGCTAACCAGGGAGGTGAATGATCCCTACAATCAGAATTACAAACACTGCTCAAGGAAATCAGAGAAAACACAAACAAATGGAAAAACATTCCATACTCATGGATAGAAAGAATCAATACCATTAAAAAGGCCATACTGTTCAAAGTAATTTAGTTTCAATGCTATTCCTATCAAACTACTAATGGCATTCTTCACAGAACTAGAAAAGGACTATTTTAAAATCTATATGGAACCAAAAAAGAGACTGACTAGCCTAGGTAAGCCTAAGCAAAAAGAACAAAGCTGGAAGGGTCACATTACGCAACTTCAAACCATACTACAAGATGACAGTAACCAAAACAGCATGGTACTAGTAAAAAAAAAAAACAGGCACAGAGACCAATGGAACAGAATAGGGAGCACAGAAATAAGGCCACACACTCACAACCATCTGATCATCCACAAAGCTGACAAAAAAAAGCAATGGGGAAAAGGCTCCCCATTCAATAAATGGTGCTGGGATAACTGGTTAGCCATATGCAGAGGGTTAAAACTGGAACCTTCCTCACACCACACACAAAAATCAACTCAGGATAGATTAAAAATTTAAATGTAAAATGCTAAATTATAAAAACCCTGGAAGATAACCTAGACAACACCATCCAGAACATAAAAATGGGCAAAGATTTAATGACAAAAACACCAAAAGCAATTGCAACAAAAGCGAAAATTGACATGTGGCATCTATTTAAACTTAAAAGCTTCTGCACAGCAATAAAACAAAACAACAATAACAAAAAACTATCAGCAGAGTAAACAGACCACCTAAAGAATGCAAACTATGCATGTGACAAAGGTCTAATATCCAGTGTCTGTAAGGAACTTAAATCTACAATAGAAAAACAAAAATCCAACTAAAAACTGGGCAAAGGACGTGAACAGATGAACAGACATTTCAAAAAAAGACACACATGTGGCCAACAAGCATATGCAAAAAAACCCTCAGTATCACTGATGAGAGAAATGCAAATCAAAACCACAATGAGATACCATCTCATGTCAGTCAGAATGTCTATTATTAAAGAGTCAAAAAATAACAGATGCTGGAGAGGTTATGGAAAAAAAGGAACAGTTATACCTTGTTGATGGGGGTGTAAATTAGTTCAGCCATTGTGGGAAGCAGTATGGTGATTCCTCAGAGAGCTAAGAGCAGAAATATCATTTCAGCCAGCAGTCCCATTACTGGGTATATACTTAGAGGAATATAAATCACTCTACCATAAAGACACATATCCTTGAATATTCATTGCAGCACTATCACAATAGCAAAGACGTATAATCAACCTAAATGCCTATCAGTGACAGACTGGATAAAGAAAGTGTGGTACATATACACCACAGAATACTATGCAGCCATAACCAAGAATGAGATCATATATTTTGTGAGAACGTGAATGGAACAGGAGGCTGTTCTCCTTAGCAAACTAATGCAGGAACAGAAAACCAAATACCACACATTCTCACTTGTAAGTGGGAGTTATATGATGAGAACTTATGAACACAAAGAAGGAAACAACAGGCCCTGGGATCTACTTGAGGGTGGAAGGTGGGAGGAGGGAGAGGAGAAGAAAAGATAACTAATGGATCCTGGACTTATTACCTGAGTGATGAAATAATCTGTACAACAAACTCTGATGACACGAGTTTACCTATATAACAAACCTTCACATGTACCCAAACCAAAAATAAAACTTAAAAAAAGAAAATTAATCGTATGTAATTTGCCACATTAGTATAACAAAGGATAAAAGCCATATGATTATCTCAGTAGATGCTGAGAAAGCACCTACAAAATTCAACAGCCATTCACGACAAAATATCTGAGCAAACTAGAAATAAAAAGGAATTTCCTTACCCTTAAAAAGGGCCCTTGGCCGGGCAGAGTGACTCACACCTGTAATCCTAGCACTTTAGGAGGCCAAGGTAGGTGGATCACTTGAGGTCAGGAGTTCAAGACCAGCCTGGCTAACATGGAGAAAACCCATCTCTACCAAAAAATACAAAATTAGCCAGGCATGGTGGCACATGCCTGTACTCCCAGCTACTCAGGAGGCTGAGGCAGGAGAACTGCTTTAACCCGGGAGGTGATGAGCCGAGATCACACCATCAGATTCCAGCCTGGGCAACAAGAGCGGAACTCCGTCTAAAAGGAAAAAAATAGCCCCTATGCAAAATCTACAGCTAATATTAGGTATAGCGGTAAAAGACTGAATGCATTCCCTTTACTGGGAACAGGTCAAGATGAATATTACTATCACTCCTATTCAAGGTTGTGCTGAAGGCTCTAATTAGTTCAATAAGGCAAGTAAAAGAAAGAAAAACTTGAGGTTTGGAAAGGGTGAATTAAAACTCTAATCGTTCATAGATGACACAAGTGTTTTATAGCAAGTGTTAATGAAGCTACAAAAAAATACTTAGATTTAACCAATTTCAAGAAGAAATTATAAACAAATTTAACAAGTTGTCTGTGTGAGTCATAGCATGTAAATCAATTGATTTCCCTATGCCAGAGGTTGGTGAGTTACGACCTGTGAGCCACATGTGGCTCACTATCTTCTTTGTATGGCCTGTGAGCTACGAATGCTTTTTAAAAACTGTTAAATATTTGAAAACAATTCAAAAAATAATAATATTTTGTGACATGGAAAATTGTACAGAAGTCAAATTTTAGTGTTTGTGCCAGGCGAGGTGTCAGAGCCCCAGCAGTGGAGAGTGGCTGGCTCATGGGTTGTAAAATAATGTACTGACAACGGTATAGGTATGAAAAGGGAAGTTTTATGAGATAGAAAGAACAGTGCAGAAGAGTGCAGTAGAGCGCCCCAGCAAGAGAAGACTGAGCACACCCACTGGACGTTTCCTTAGGGGTGTTTATGGACCTTAGAGCAGGATAAATAAATGATTATATTTGCAGACATTTTGGTGACTTGACATTAGCAATGTCTGCACAATGGGTTTCAAAAGGCGTGCATTTCAGAGATGTATAGAAATTCTAATTACTTATTTATTTTGGAAAAGAAAGCCTGGTACTAGATGCTGCGTTAGATAATAAGGAAATCTAATTACTTCTGAATTTCTTAGATAAGGAGGTTTCCCGCCAGGTGGTCTGCTTGATGGCCATCTTTGCTCTCCTCAGTTTGTAAATAAATCTTTATTGGAACACAGCCAAACTCATTTGTTTACATACTGTCTTTGGCCACTTCCATGCTATAATGGCAGAATTAAGCAGTTGTGACAGAGGGCATATGGACTGCAAAGCTTAAAATATTTACTCTCTGGCCCTTTACAGAAAAAGCTTGCTGACTCCTTCGCTATACTTTTTTTTTTTTTTTTTTTTTTTTTTTTTTTTTTTGAGATGGAGTTTGACTCTGTTGGCCAGGCTGGAGTGCAGCGGTGGCATGATCTCAGGTCACTGCAACCTCCACCTCCCAGGTTCAAGTGATTCTCCTGCCTTAGCCTCCTCAGTAGCTAGGATTACAGGTGCATGTCCCCACATGTGGCTAATTTTTGTATTTTTAGTAGAGATGGGTTTTCACCATGTTGGCCAGGGTGATCTCGAACTCCTGACCTCGAGTGATCCGCCTGACTCATCCTCCCAACATGCTGGGATTACAGGTGTGAGCCACTGTACCTGGTCCAACAAATACTTATTTGAAAATATTTAAAATATACAATTTTCCAATGGCATCAAAAACAAGATATTTCAGGATCTTTCGAATATGCCCGACCTGCATTATGAATACCACAAATATTTCACAGGAAGATTAAGGAATATTTAAGTAAATAGACATATTGTGTTTATGGATTAAAAGATTCAGTAGTATTAACATGCCAATCCTACACAAATTGATCTATAAATTTGACACATATGCACACAAAAACCTAAGAAGGAATTTTCTTTTTGGTAGAAATCACCAAGCTAGTTCTAAAATTATACATAAATGAAGTAAAACTACGCTAGTTAAAACATTCATTAATAACTTGGAGGACAGGCCTGGTGTGGTGGCTCACACCTGTAATCCTAGCACTTTGGGAGGCCAATGTAGGTGGATCACCTAGGTCAGGAGTTTGAGACTGTCCTGGACAGCATGATGAAACCCTGTCTCTACTAAAAATACAAAAAATTAGACGGACATGGTGGTGGGTGCCTGTAATCCCAGCTACTTGGGAGGCTAAGGCAGAAGAATCTCTTGAACCCGGGAGGCAGACATTGTAGTGAGCTGAGATCATGCCACTGAACTCCAGCCTATGCAACAAGAGCTAAACTCCATCTCTAAATAATAATAATAATAATAATAACTTGGAGGACATATAATACCTGACTTCAAGACTATGCAGGTATAATAATCAAGACAAAGTAAGAAGAGACAAATGGATTAATGAAAAAGAATAAAGAGGCCCGAGTAGACCCACACATATCTGTTGTCTAAGACTAAGGTATTTCAATGGGGGAAAGGACAGTCTTTTCAACAAATGGTGCTGTAACAACTGAATATCCACATGGAAATATTATAAATTTAGACCCTTACCTCACACCTTATATAGAAATGAATTTGAGATAAAACATAGACCTAAACATAAAAACTAAAGGCAGTATAACAGAAAAATATTGAATATATATCTTCATAATTTGGAACTAGACCAAGATTTCTTAAGACACTCATATAAAAGCACTAACCATGATCACCATGAAAGAAAAAACCATAAACAATACTAATTTGGACTTATCAACATAAAAGTTTTCTGCTTTTCACATGACACCATTAAAAAACCTAGTGTCTACAATTAATAATAATGTATTGTATACTTAAAAATTTTTTTAAAAGAAAATGTAAACCACGAGAAAGATAGTCATAATGCATATATCTGACAAAGGACTTGTACCCAGAATATATAAAGAACTGCTACAAATCAATCATGAAAAGAAAAACTCAATATGAATGGGCAAAAGATTTTAACATACACTGCACATTGGAAGAGATACACAGCACGTGAAAAACTGCTCAACATTACTCCTCAGATATCTACATCATGGGTAAAATTAAAAAGATGGATAGTACCAAGTATTGGTGAGGTGTATGGAGCAAATGAAAACCCTGTTTCTGCTATGAATGTAAAGTAACAGTCACCATTGAAACAACTTGGCAGCTTGTTATAATGTCAAGTATGAGTCCACAATCTGATGTAAAAATTCTACTTTTAAGTACCCCAAATTGACAAAAACTTTGGTCTATAAATCGACTATTCGAGTAGTTTAACAGCAATTTTATTCATAATAGCTTTAAACTGGTATTAACTCACTCATCCATCAACGAGTTAATGGATAAACAAATTGTGGTATATCTACAAAACGGACTAACACTGAGCAATAAATGAGAATAGACTAATAAGCACAAACAGGTACATCTCAAACATGATGCTGAGCAAGAGATCCTAGATACCTACCATGGAATTCTATTTATATGACATCCCGGAACGGGAAAACTAATCCACCGTAACAGAAAGGGGCTGTGGGTGGGAGAATTGCCAGAAATTGAGCCTAAGAGACATTGAGGGTAATGGATATGTGTTGTGTCTTAGCAGGGTGTTGGTTAGATGGATGCACACAAGATTTTGTACATACATATATATAGATAGATAGATAGATGAGAGGAAGAGAGCACCCTCACTTGCTAGCCGACCCGGGTGGCTCTGCCCTCTCTCCCGCACGTCTGTCCATCGCAGACCTCCTGCCCCCTCCCAGCGTCTCTCGACCCCTCCCCGGTACGCCAGCCGTGGGTGACCTCTGCTGTCTGGGTGGGGTCCCTCCGAGGCGCAGGCGGCTGATTTGGGAGGAGAACCCAGGAGGCAGAATGAGGAGGGGGTAGCGGGGCTGGAAGCAGCTGAATCACACGGCGGGGCTGCGGCTCGGTCCCGGGGCCACCTCTGGGACGGTGTGGGGGTTGCTGACTCTGGCCCTCGAGGGGAGCCGGACATTTATCCGCCCTCGCCTGTGCCTCGCGGTGAGGGGCGCTCCTGGACCTGGGACCCCTGGCTCTCCGCGCTGCCCTGGCCGGGGCTAGTCTCGCCCCAGGACCCTGGAGAGCGGCCCCAGGCAGAGCCCAGGAGAGGAACAGGCCGAGGAAAGTGGTCGAGGCGCCGGTGAACGCAGAGGAGCCTCGGCTCGGGGCGCCCACTTGGGAAGAGCCCCTCCTCTGCAAGGACCCGCTGCAGCGTCACCAGCCTGCGCTGCTGTCGCCAACGCCCGTTTTAAATAGCCAAACGCTACTCGCTTAATCCAGCAACGCACCCCCAACTTCACGCTAAATGTGTAATTTGCTGCAAATTAAACTTAATGGGACTAGAGTAATTATATTGACTTTTTAAAGTACTTAGAGATAAATACATGATTAGATATTTCAGAGTATAAACTTTGTTATTGTTTTCCCCAAGGGAGCCCAGGGGAGGAGACCGAGGCCTGAGCTACAGAAGACGCTGATGAAGTGGGAGGGAGGCCTCAGAAATCCGTTTGAAGAGGCTTTTTTTTTTTTTAATATATATTTTTTTATTGCATTTTAGGTTTGGGGGTGCATGTGAAGAACATGCAAGATTGTTGCATAGGTACACACATGGCAGTGTGATTTGCTGCCTTCCTCCCCATCACCTATATCTGGTATTTCTCCCCATGCTATCCCTCCCCAACTCCCCACCCCCCGCTGTCCCTCCCCTTTTTCCCCCCGACAGACCCCAGTGTGAGATGCTCCCCTCCCTGTGTCCATGTGTTCTCAT